>VXCM01000071.1:456913-512488 GCA_014773175.1 Lucifuga dentata | reverse complement strand
CCGCCCCCCCCCCCACAGAAGCGCAAGAGGCGCCCCCAGGCCCAGGGGGAAAGAAACCATTTTCACATGTTCTGTGTTTTTACCATGCTACTCTATTTACCTCAGAGGGCATCCTCACTGCACTATCATCTGAGTCTCATTTTTCCTCCTCTTCCTCTTTTATTTCCTCCCTCTCTAGCTTCTTTGGGTTCCAACTACCTTCCTTTTCATTTAAACCAGTGATATCCCCAAATAATAAATGTACCCGAAACATAAAACAAGGTTTTCAGGTGTTCCCTCGTTTGTCAAAATTAGTGTGGATATTCTTTTATTTCTTCGGAAACATTAACCTTATAGAAACTGCAAGCCAGGCAGCTTCATGCACACGCATGCACATAAATGATGCACAAACAAGAAAGCTCTACAAAATGAAATGTATAATACATGCAAAAAAGCTTGAGCTGGCAAGAACAAATCGCATATGACAAATCACATATGGTGGGTGTAGTTTTCAGAGGCCCTCCAAGGATTTGACTTCTATGTGATTAAATCTTGCCATGTCAGAAAAAGCATTTGATCAATGTTTTAGCAGCACGTAATGATGAACATCATAAATGTGGCATCTTTTGAAGGCAGATAAACCCAACTAGCATCTAAGTCATCTGCCCTAGTCTTAATGGAAAGATAGACAGAGGCCTTCAGGAGGACAGGACAAAAGAGTGAGAGAGCATGAATGATTTAGTAGTGGCATGTAAAGCGGGTTAGGTAAGAGAAGGATATGAGCCAGAGCTTCTATTAATTATATTACTTAAATTACTTACTTTGGGGCAGTATTATGCAAATTAGTGCTGAAAGTAAAGCATTTACTTAGTTCAACCAAACTTTTTTAACACTGCGGCTGATTGCATAAGGAGCCTACAAGACGCGTTAATTAGGCAAAGAAATGCTTGTCTCGACAGGGAGAGCAAAGTTCAGAATAAAGTAATGTTTCCTCTGACAGCAAAATGAAGATGCTCACTGGGATATGAATATGAGATGTAAGGAGTGATAAATCACCAAAAATTGCATTGTGTCTTCCAGGAAAGAGACAAAATATAAAATAATTTGTGCAAGAACACCATAAAGATTACATAGCAAAAATAGCAGGAGTAGACATTATTTTCACCCTAAATGAGCCACTTATCTCTGAAGCAGGAATTACCTGTGACACGAGATGAAAAAGAGGTCAAGGAAGAAATCACAAAGGAGAAAGAGTGATATAACTCCATGTGAGGGGAAGGAAGGAGAAAGAAGAAAAGGAGAAAAAGTAAAGTGGAGTAACAGAGAAGATGAGAGGGAAAAATCTATGGGCTAATAAATGGGTCAATACTCTTCTGAACATTAGTCTGGCCTAAAGTTATCGATTGTGGAAAGCTGATTGGAGAGTGAGAGTGTGTGTGATGATGATGATGATGATGATAGTGGTTAAGATTACTGTAATGTCTCCTCCCATTGGATTCTATGTTATCTGTCAACACCAGAGTTTAAAATACTCACATACACATGTAACACAATATGGACTATGAGTCAGAATCGTGTGTGTGTGTGTGTGTGTGTGTGTGTGTGTGTGTGTGTGTGTGTGTGTTGGCCACAGATATTGGCAGAGGGGAATCCTGGCAGAGTGCAAAGCTCAGGCTTTGTCCCACAGCTTGACTGTCACGCCAAGAATAAAAGGAGCACCAAAGAAAAATGACTGATCCCCTCATTTTATTTCCACGCTTATGTTGCCTCCTGGATCGCCCCTGACTCGGCGCCTGGAAAACAATGAGGGCAACAATTCTCTCTCTCTTCCCCTCACTGAACTTTATTTTCATGACATTTAGGCACTATTAAAGGCAAAGACAGTGGAAAATAGCAAAAGTTTTCAGATTAAATTGAATGCTTGACAAGTTGTGTGTATCTTGTGTGTGTGTGTGTGTGTGTGTGTGTGTTTGTCCACTCCGCCTGCAGGACACCTTAATCTCTAGCTGGTCTTGATTTGACTGTGATCCAGCTCGGGCGGTCTGGGCGAGCCATAGATCATGATGTCAGGTGAGTCAGATAGATCTGGTCCAATCTGCTTGAAAACAGAAATTCCTGCCAGAAGGAAGGCCAAATTCACTGACCCATATTGTATGTGTGTGTGAGAAAGAAAGAGAGAGAGAGAAAGAGAGAGAGAGAGAGAAAACCAGTGATCAATAATCTTAATCATGATATTTAACAGAAAAGCAAGCGTCATTTCAGCTACATTCATATAGCCACAACATAAGTGCATTTCTATAATTACTTCTTCTGTTCTTTTCCTTTTTTCTCTCTCCATCCCTGCTTGCAGAGTATTTATTCTGTCCATCACACAGCAATAGTGAAGGCTTGGTAGTTTCAGAACTTTCCACCATCATAAAAATCTGATGACCACACGAGCATTAGCAAGTTCAGCTTTCTGCCGAGACTTACCGGAGAGCCACTAATGGAACAGTGCAGACAAAATCCATTGCTATAGTGCATAAACACACAAATGCAAACACACACATTACTGGCTCAATAAATGGGTTTACTATGTGGGAGAGACAAAGTAGTATGTAGAGATGTGAGGGGTAGGTTGAAGGGCCCCATTTGCAAGTCGTCACGAATTTCATTTATTACACACATTTCATCTCATCCCAGGATGCAATTTGTCAGTCACATCTTATTTCTTTGCCCTCATCTCTTCTTTTTGTTAAAATCACACAGTCATTTTCTATTATTGTGGCAGCAATTCAGAACAGGGGCTGTATCAATGATTGGAGTGCTATTTCAAATCAACGCTCCACTGTCAAGAGTATGATGACTAGCCAACAAGAAACTCATCAGTATTGATTTACATTGAAAATTGATTGGAAGAGGAATCTCTTCATTTTCTGTTACTGTTCCTGATGAATTCGCACGATTTACACTTATGAATCTGCTACTGCATAATTTTTCCTGCCTGCAACTCATCACTCAGGCCAGCTGCAGCATGAGTGTGTGTGTGTGTGTGTGTGTGTGTGTGTGTGTGTGTGTGTGTGTATGAATAAATTGGCAAGTCTGGTTCTCCATCAGAGACCCTGACTGGTTTTTGATGATCACAGGTGTTCACGTGACCTAGGGTTTCATAAATGATGAATTAAAAAACGACCCAATGTCTCATCCCAAAATGCACAATATCTCTTGGGAGTATCAAATTTCCTGTTAAGAGGAAAGAGCATGTGTAATGTGATAATTACTTCTGAATATTAGTTGCAAGAGATAGCCTTCATACAGGCTTTAAGCTCAATAAAATTCCATTTGAAAATGATTGCAAAAATGATTATCTTTATTTTACTACTCAAGGGGAGGATTACAAGCATTCATTATTGGAAAAAGTTAAGATAAAGGGAAGCTATACTGAGCATAGAACAAAGACTCAAAATTCTCATCTTAAAGCGCTAACAGCTTTTATTTAGGCTTCTGCTTCAGCTCTCATTGGTAATTGAAAGTGCCGCTCAGATTTCAGTCGCTC
This sequence comes from Lucifuga dentata, assembly GCA_014773175.1. NCBI lineage: Eukaryota > Metazoa > Chordata > Actinopteri > Ophidiiformes > Bythitidae > Lucifuga > Lucifuga dentata. The sequence goes on along the minus strand of VXCM01000071.1, from coordinate 508,974 downwards.
TCCAGTTCATATTAAAACACTGGTCCGTCACTCTGCCTGATCAAAAGTGTTTGAGACAATTGTGAGTGATGTGGTCATGCTAAGCAACAACTGGTTGGAACACGACATCATGCCGTCCCAACAGGGAGGCCCCCACTACATCCAGCGGCCGAACACAAAATCAACTCCAAAATGGGTTAAAGATTCCTGCAGCGTCTTAAGTTAGAGAGAAGATAGAATGCAGTAAGAGCTGTGTCAGTAAGCTGAGTGTGTCTAAACGTGCATGAAAGAAACTGTGAGAATGAGCCAGCACACATGGGAAGTGAGGAGGCTGTGCTCCTGCTCCTGAGGTTCTAACTGCTCATGCTAATAATTGCTAATGACTCATAGAGCCCAGGTGGAGATGAAGGACGAGGAGGTTAGGGGGCTGAGCTTTATGCCCAGGCCTGAGTCATCTGTCCTGGAGAAGTAATGAGCCAGCAGCAAAGGTGGATGGAGTTTGGTGCCTGTAGGCCAAATATTTCTGACAAATAGTAGGAAAGACAAAGTATGACTTCATACTGCTGCTGTTTTAGGGTTGTTTCTACAGTGGGCTTTGGCTGGGCGCACAAACACACATGTGCACGCACAGTTGGAGCCAAAACCAGAGTAATGAGAGTAGGAGGACACTCCTCAGGAGAGAGACGAGCCCTTAAGCCAATTCTCAGCTAACGTGCACACACAGAGAGCAGAGCAAAAGTGAGGAGATGCAAACAGAGAAGCTGGCTGTATGTCTCACTATAAATAAACCAGATGTGTTACCTATAAGTTGTCTTTACTGATAAACATGTCACAATTACGAGAGCAAACAAGAAAGAGGGAAGAAAGAGGAAAGCGAGAGCAAGGCCACAGGAAAGTAAAAATAAATAAACCTCACATTTACATCTAAGCCATTTAGCTCACACTGTTAATGAGAGAGACTTAAAATGAGTGTAATTCTGTGGGATAAATGTTCAGTAGGAACACACACATAAACAAAGCCTTTGGGAGTACAATATATAAAAGTAAAATTTCTCTAATACCTCATTAAACATTAGTGCTATGAGCTGGGAATGTGGAAAAAAGAATCCATTTATCTGGCAGATAATAGATGCAATTCTAAAAACAGTTCGAGTTAAATGAGCTCTCTTTGCAAAGACTTTGGCAGTATAGATCAACATAATGAGTACTGTTGCAATGTTAGACACACACATACACACACATACTCAAAAGCATATCTACCATCACAACATGATTAGCAGAAAAGAAGACAAAAATTGTATGACTCAGTAGGTTTTATGAACTTGGTATCATTTGTAGCTTGGTGAGCTGGAACAACGATCACCCTGCTCTGTCCTTCCATTATCAGACGAAGGAGATCAACATGTTTTAGAAGATGTCTTTGGCTTTAAGGAATGGATTGGATGTTGGTACTTATATACAGCCTGCATGTAATATACTGTAAACCTTCATGTCATTAAGGATGATGACTAGAAGAATTGTCGAGCAGCTCAGTAGAATCAGCTGAAAATCATTCATCTTGTTATTTTATACAGGATGGTATGAGTATGGTCCCAAGGAAAATAAAGGAATTTTTTTCAGGAGCTCTGGAAATTTCTTTTCATGCCAAAGAGCTATAAGAAACATTTTTTTTTAGTTCCTACTCCAGCACAGGGGCTCTCCAATTGTTCAGGAACTGCTGAATGAACAGCTCTGATTGGTCAGATGCAAGCTTCCCCAGATCACCATTTTCTTTTAATAAACAATGAAACCACAAAGTTCTTGCTATGTTTTAGAACTCAAAATTATGCATAACATGAAGCAGTTGAGAAAATTCAATAAGGAAACAAGACTACAAAAAAAAAACAAAAAAACATCAAAGATGGATCCTATTCTAAGACACCTGCCAGCATGTTTTTGTTTGATACATTGGATGATATCTCCATCCCTCTGGAGGATTAATTATCACCAGAACATAACCCTGTTTGTGTGTTTGTGTTGGGGAAATGTTGTCACATTGTAGACGTCACTTGCTCTAATTCTCCTAATCTTCTTATTTCTTGAAGTGGGTGCAAATGCGAGCAAAGGTACTCAAGGATAGCTTCTTATCCAGATAGTTACGGGTAAAGTAGTTCATAATTTAGTTCCCAACCTTTGGTCTGAAATCGCCTCATTAAATATCATGAAGGATAATAAAGATCTTTTGCTTTTGCTGCTATGTTATGTCCTCACTGAAAGAAGGCCCTTTGCATTTTAGGCTATTTGATGGAACCCTGAAACACAGGTGGGCTGTATAAGGCGCTGTCTCAGCCTGTCCCCAAGCATAAAAAATAGCCAGACCTAAGGGGCTGAGCCCAGAGCACATCCATCATAAAGAAATCGCTGTTCCAGACTGGCAGCCAGTGAACGCACCCCAGAGAGGCAGAGCAAGCCCAGCATTACTGATTCTCCCAAGGGAAGGCCAAACGAAGCTGGAATGACTGATACAACCCAGGGGAGGGTAATTGAGTGTGGAATGACAGATGCTTTCCATTTGTAGGGATGCAATCCATGAAGGTCTCCCTACTAAGAGTGTTGAATAAGTGCCAAATCACTGATTCAACTCAAGAGCTGAATGCAAAGAATGACGACATTAACAATGAAATAAAAGAGCAACTGTTGGCAATGTAAAAATCATCTGGATTCTCTTGCTTTGCTCAGGATTGCTTAAACAAGGACAAGCATGGCAACAGCAAGATAAACAACTAAGAAGACGTAGTAAAAACCAATGCTTAATGCTCTCTTCACCTTCCTCTCATTCCCTGTATTTCACTTCTTGTCCATGTGCAATTTCTCTTTTTCTGTCGTTATTCCTTTCTCCTTGATTTGGACGTAAAGAAGAATGCAAAGCCTGGCAAAAACACACAGAAAGCAATCTGACGTGGAAATGAACAAACAACATAACAAACAACCTTGAAATAAGGGCAGAGAACTAAAGAGCAAAGGATTTATGGATTAAAGATGGATTAAATGGAACTGCCACGTGTTTGTTTTTGAGGCATGATTAATGCTGATAGAACTCTTGCTCTCTCCCTCCCTCTCCCTCCCTATTTCTCCATCTCTCCATCACCAGCTGTTCCACTTGAACCTCTGACAGTCTATCTACAGCGTGCGGCAAGGAGAAAGAGAGAGAGAGAGCGAGACAGAGACAGAGAGAGAAAGAGAGAGACGGATGAAATCAGTGATTAATACAAAATAACACCACCAACCACCATTCATTTCTTCTAAGGTGACATTAGCAAAGCTGACAAAAGGTCTAACTGGTTACGAAGCAACGCGATTGGCTGTTTTCATTAATATCGAGCTTGCAACTTCAACTGATAACTTCAACAAAGACAACTAACTATTGGAGCTAGTCTCATTCTAATACCACAATCCTGTCTAGGTATGACTTTCAAAGATCCACAACAAAAATGCCGTACACATCCTCAGTCAGACACCCAAAAACAGCACAGAGACATTTTTTTCCCTTGTTTGTACTGACACCACTTTAAGCTGAATCTCACTTCATGCAGTGTACAGACAAAAATGTAAAAACACACACACAGACCCACACAACAACAAGGATGCTCAACTGGCTTCGTTGTTTGTTATGCAGAAAAAGTGCCAAAGTCACAAACCCAGTGAGGTGTGTATATATATATATATATATAAACATGTAGATGAAGGAAACTCCAAAACAACATCAGGTGGGACCGAATGTCTTGATAACCAAATAACTCATGAATAAAAAGAAAAAAATTAAAGGAGAAAACCTGGGTAAGGGAACGATGGATATATTTGGTGAGCTACTCCTTAGTTTTCTAAAGAAAAATTGAAATGGAAAAGACATAAATGTCACATAGAATTTGTGGGTATCCACTGGCAGGAATAGGTTGCAGAAAAAAAACTCTAATATAGCAGAAATGATCTTAAAACCAAATCCAAAAACCATAAACACAACACAAAACCTGAGGTGGTGCACAAATATAAAACTTCAAGATGATGTCCAAATTTTTGTCCAGTTTAAAAAAAGCGAAAAAAGAAGTAAAAAAAAAAAAAAAAAAAAAAAAAAAAAANAAAAAAAAAGAAAACTCTGCCATCCAGCACACCCTCTTTCTCCCGGAGTCCACGTACCTTGCAGAGTTTCTGGTAGCGTGGCGAGGAGATGGCCATCCTCTGGAGCCTGTGTAGAAAGACCACCACTTTTTGGAGGGAGGTCCGGACCATGGCCATCATCTTAAAACTGCTACAAGTCTGCAGCAGCCTGCTCCTGATCCGCATGCTAGCACTGCCCTACCTCGCTCATATTGTTCTCCCTCTCCCTCTCCAACCGACCAGACCCCAGCCAAGCTGATGTGATGCACATACACACGCTCACATGCACACACACACTCACAGCGAAAGAAAAAACACACTCAAAACACACTTGCAAGCGCATTCAGAACGGCATGCCCCCCCGTTTCGTCANAAGAAAAAACACACTCAAAACACACTTGCAAGCGCATTCAGAACGGCATGCCCCCCCGTTTCGTCACATACACACACAAATACGCACAGTGAGCGCAGCCTCAGTTGGCTCTCTCTCTCTCCTTATAAACAGCCACTCTCACAAAGCCCTCAGCGTGCACTCACACACTCACGCATATGATGATGCAGGCGAGCAGGACGAGACGAGGCACTCACTTTCTCCTCCACGCGGACATTCGCGCGCGCGCTCCAACCGCAGAGCCAGAAGAGAATTAAACAAATCAGTTGCGACAGCCCCCTGCAGAGTCAGAGGAGGCTGATGGAGGAGACGGTGAAAAGGAAGATGAGGAAAATACGACAAGTGTACATGAAGAGAAGAGTGAAAAGTGCCGGCAAACAGGGAGGGAAGGAGAGGAAAGCACAAGTTGCGCTGGAGGAGAGGAGGAGAGACAGGAAAAGCCTCTTTGGCTCGTACGCAGCTTCACTTTTTTTACTGCTAGGAGAAAGAAAGATATGGCATAAGCAAGAAAGACGAGGACAAAGAAAGAGAGGACAGAGAGAGAGGAGTAAGATGAGTAGCAAGTCCTCCTGATGGACCAGAGAAAGAGAGAGAAAAAAGAGAACAATGAGAGATGAAGAACGGGGCAGGGACGACAAACACTGCCTCCACTGAGGAGGGAAAATGAAATTACGCAAGGCGACCAACTAATGAATGAAAGAGAAAGAGAGAGAGAGAGAGAGAGAGAGGACAGAGAGCAGGAGTGTTTNAACTAATGAATGAAAGAGAAAGAGAGAGAGAGAGAGAGAGAGAGGACAGAGAGCAGGAGTGTTTTTTTATGAGGTCGCAGTGTGTTCACGGGAATCAAAAGCAGCTCTTAAAAGATTAACTGTGAACAAGAGAGCGAGTCCTTACTGGAAAAATGGCAGATAAAAGACAGGAAATAAAAGCGGGAGGAAAACAGAGCAAGAAGGTAAGAGGGCGAGGTCAGCAGAAGATAAGAGGCTTTTAAGCATCTTTTATCAGCGCAGGAAACAGCTAAATCTTTAGAGAATAAATCTACTGGGAGGACACGAAAGATAAAAGGTAGGTGAAGGAAAAGTGAGACAGATCAAGGGAAGAATGTGCAGAATCAGCAGCGATTATTATAAAGCAGCTCTGGTTACACAAATTACACTTAAATCTATTCATGTTTTGGTTATTTTAAGAGCGGAAGAAGAATGCTCGCTTTCTCCAAACCCTAGGAAAAGAGTAATTTATTTAAAGCGAGGAGAATGGAAAGCAAAATGTTGCACACCAAAACACCCTGAAACTCTCAGAAATGTCAAAAGATCCGTGCACAATGAGCACAGACCTTTTGAAATTTACTTAAACACTATGAAAGTAGTGTTTAAGTACCAAGCTGCTTGGTCCCCGCTCGCCTTGTAAGTCTAGAGACATGAACACAGAATAAGTTCCAAGGCAGAGAGGGGAAATTAACACACAAAGCTGCAAAGTAATTCCTTTAAACCAACATGCAGCTTAGCTACACAGTAATTATTCACTAACAGGCACGGTCAGGGATACACACAAGCACTGTGAGAGGGATCATGAGCTTGTTGAAGTGCTGTTTAGACAAGGTTTAGCTGAATACGGAATTCGTTTCAGGCGTTCCTCAGAGTATCAACTCAGGGATTTACATGGCAGACCAAGTCTTAATAGCAATGATGGTTCTGGGTCTAACTATGAGGTAGTTGGTGGTTTGTATCTCTCTATTTATATCTATCTATATATATCTGTCTCTTTGATGCACACAGACACACACACACACACCTACATACATAATGACAGCCGTCAAACACACACACATATGGTGAGCTTGATAAAAGCAGCTCCTCCAGCTGAGTGCACTTTTGGCTTTTCTGCTGGATGCATTATTGCTCCATCTTCCACTGTGTGTGTGTGTGTGTGTGTGCGCGTGTGGGTGTGTGTGTCTGTGTGAGACGTGAATTACACCTGCTCCAGTGCTGGGATCGTGGAATAATACTGCATTAACACACTTCAAAGGGGACCAGGTTTCCAGATGCAACACAGTCTCCCAGAATCTGTTATTATTCACATAAATACAGTACATTAAGAGTGAATATCAAAGACAGGATGTTGGTGATTTCTCCGAACCTCTCTATCAGTGTGGCAATACATCTCAGATCATCATATAAATCAAATATTCTAAGGGTTTGACATCATTCATATTCAATCCACCCTTTAAATTATTCAGTTATAGAACCTACTACATCTATTAACTTTGGCCTAAAAAGGGAAATGGTTGGAACAACAGCGGCCTGTGGCTAAAAATTGTGATTAAACGGCGGCAGATCAGTCCTAGAAGGTTTGGAGGGGCTGCTCTCTATGTCCACACTCATCCACAAGTGCTCAAAGTCTCTGTTTCTTTAATCCACTTTCTAAGATAGAAGAAACACCAATCAATCTTGACTCCAACTGTACCACAGAGACGGAGATAATGACATCAGGAGAAAAGAGGATAAAAAGAAACACGAGGCAATGCTCAATTGAGAAAGATCCACTGATACATTTATGTGCCTGAAACATATGATTTCAATTAAATTTCAGCACAAATGCTTTATTTACGACACACGACGTTTGAGATGACTAAGAGGAACAGAATCCCATAGTTTGTATCAGCCCTTGATTTATAAAAGTGATTTATGTGTGATATCACGCATCTGGATCGTCACAATTGGCAAATGGATGTGAAAATAATATGTATTTTACCCAGTTATCAGAATCGTGTCAGACCAAAACCAAATCCCAGCCCAGCATAACAAAAGCCTCTTAGCTTTATGTCCGTGCTGAGTTAATGAATCCCTAGAAATCTGCATTGCCATTCATGCTGTGATTCAGTTTGATTTCTCTCTCTAACCTTGGCTTTTGTAAAATAATTACACAGTGGAAATGTGGGTGATAGCACTGCAACATTTGAGACAATGAAAGTAACATTATTATGACATTGACGCTTTCAGTTCTGAGGCAGGTATGACACTGCATGTCTGCTGTCCTTCTCAGGGACAAGGCTCTTATCTGAAGAGCAACAGGAAGCTGAGCTACACACACACTAACGTCCACCCAATCAGTCTCACAGTGTTCAGTCCACACAAGCTAAATACTTGACTGACAAGATCAGAATATCAAAAATACTTTAACGTTATGTCAGTTGTAAAAATAAAAAAAAAAGAAGAAGAAGAATTAGTGTGTGCTTTATCTATGGAAAGGCTGAGAAGTGATTTTTAGATTAAAATGTGTCAAGCGTATGATGGTGTGTGTAAAAAGATCCCTGAGGGAAGGTCTGGGTAAATGGCAAGCTAGTGGAAGGCAGTGCAAATTCACACACACACACACACACACACTTAGAATTCCTAAGCAGCAAAGAGCAAGAAGATCAATGAGGTGCACTCCATGCATACAAGCAAATACACACATACACACACACCCTCTGTATGCCATCTCATTCATGTGTCTTTAACGAGGAAAGTACACATGGATGCACCCAAACCACAAATTTGTGGTGAAGGATGCATTAATGAAGGATGACACTGATAATAGGCTGGCACCTGTGTGCAGATGCTACACACACACACACAGCTCAGTTTACACCCATACCTCCAGTTGTCGTCTCAGCTCCTTCAAATGGGCGGAGTCCTGAGACAGGTCTTCCCTCTGGGAGCTATCGGCCAGAACATTGACCTTCGTCTCCGCCTCCTGCAGCCATCTGAGTAAAGCCTCCAGCTCCCTGAGTGAGATCTGTAGGCTCTTCAGCTCACAGTCCAACTGGCTCTGTCGGTCACTCGCCCTGTTGATCAATACAGAAAACTGGTGAAATATGGTTATAACTAGCAGCCAGCAAACACGGGAGCTCATCATTAGAAATTGGCAGCAATATTGACTTCAGAGTGAATTATACTATGAAAGATATAAATGCATGAAATCAAACAGACAGATGCACCTGTTGTTGATGCTGTTCCAGGCAGCGTTGTGTTTGTCTGTCACCTCTTTGATCCTCCTGGTGTCATCAGCAGAATACTCCCGCAAAAGATGGTTGGACAGCTCATTGAAGGCCGCAACCATAGCTTGGCCTAGGCCCAGGTCTTGGAGGAACACCTGCAGGAAAAAAAAAAAAACAGCACTGTAGGTGATCGGATCAACACAACACTGATGAAGTCCAGGATGTCTCTGAACCATTTTCTAGTAGTTATTACTATTATTACTTGTACAGTTTTCTATACATGCATAGTGCAATAGGCTCCAGTCTCCCACAGCCATGAAAAGGACACACAGGCATAGAAAATGGATACATGGACATATTATACTGTATATATTGTTGCTTTGTATCTGCTTTGAGTAAGACCACTTGCTATGCAGGAATATTAACAATAAATGTCATCCTCAGTAAGATCAATAAATTGGTTATGCTCCTTACACCCCATCTGCTTGTTTAACCTCTACTTAATCAAAAAGGTTACGAGACACCTCTGTTGTTATTCATAAATACAGATTTTTAATTTGAAATTCACCAATGACGTACGGATCATGCTTAGATGACCCTCAGACTTTTATTCTGTTATCAAATGAATAATTTCACCAATTTAAATGGACAATTACTCATCATTTGTTTGTTTCAAAGAGCACACAAACCAGAGCAGATTACTGGATTCCTGTTAAACACAGTTGCCCTCTAGTGTTTAGTCTTGGAAATGCATCTGTCTGAAATTTTCTGTAATGAAACTCTTGGCCAAGTAATCATCTCAAATTCTAATGACGGATGATGTGGGTGCATGAACGTTATTAAGGTTGTGATGTACTGCAGAGAGGTGTCAGATTAATTCCCACCTTGTTCAGACTTTATTCTCTATTTAGAAAGTGAGCAGGCAAATTCCCTTGAGTGCTGTTCTACTCCAAAGACAAAATAACAGCAAAGTTACAGTAAATGACCTCAGGAAGGACAAGCTTTGAGCACCCCAGAGACACCAAGAGAACTTTAGCAGTGAAACTCTTCCCTAACCTTGTTGTCAGCAAGCTGTTTAGTCAGGGGATCTCTAGACTGCTGGAGCAGGTTGTGAAAACGCCCCTCGTACTGTCCGAAAAGTGCATTCACTTCCTGCCTCTGCTCCTCCCACTGGTTGCTATGGCCAATCATGTTATCCAACTGCTTGAGTCGCGACTCGATGCCATTCTGTGTGCTGTCCCATTGGCTGCGTACCTTCTCCACTAAAACGAAACAGATACAAAATTTTAAGAAACACTGACAAGAATATAAATAAGTGATGTTGGTATATTTACTTGTTTCCTTCCTGTTGTGTACATACGTTTCTCAGTAATGGATGTACGAATATCTAGGTTAGACGTCTTGTTTTTGATGTTCTGTGCCAGCGTGAAAATGTCCTCCAGCTGTGGATGACGCTGCTCCAGGTCACTCTTTGTTACCTGCCAGGACAAGGCACATGCGCACACACACGCACAAAGCACAAGAGTGTTGTTTTTGCAATTTATTTTTAAAACCACAAAAGTTAAACCGCAGAGCCTTATTAAAAACCAACACACTTTCCTTGCCGTCTCGCTTCTCTCATTTCTCACCTGAAGACGTCCCATGGTGGTCCTGATCTCCTCTGTGTCCCCCACAGTGACAATGTTGGACTTGAGCATCTGGGTGATGAGGAGCAGCCAGTCTGCCAGCTCCGTGGCTGTCTCATTGAGGTCAGTAGGCGCCACAGTTTCCGGGGTATGAGGGGTTTGGTGGTGGGGGTCTTCGCTCACCAGGCTGGCCATCTGCACTGCTGAGGGGACTGCAGACACTGGAGAAGGGTGAAACAGCGTACAACATGATCTGGCTTTTGAATCTGACACACGAGAACTTGCTGAGATGATGAATTTGAAGTTAATTCCTGAGAATTCTTTACCAAGCTGCTGATGCTGGACGGCGTGTTGGTGCTGTGTCCATGGAGAGACGGGTTGCTGGAGAGATTCCCTGATTCGACCATCCAGAGCTTTCCAGTCAGCTGCCAGCTGTTCTACCTTACTCTATATGCACAGAATTAGAGCAAACAAAATTACATAAAGTAGGGAATACGATTTTAGAAGTACAATTTACTATAATTATATGCTGCAATTAGCAATTTTTAAAATCAAATTTGGTTATAATAGCAACTGGGACCTTTTCCTGAGGCAACAGCTGCTGTCGTCTCTGTAGTTCTATAGAATGAGCCAAAAGGTCTTCCAGGTCCTTTTTCCTGTCCTTCATGGAGATCTCCAAAGCCTACAACAGATAAGAATTTCAGGTGCTATGTCTGTCAAACAATCTTTGGAAAAACTTGTGTTAATCCTGTGTGTGTATGTCTGATAAATGGTGATCAGGTGTACTGACTGGAGTGATTGTGTGCATTTGGAGCATTAGGACTACCTGCGCTTGACCAGGACTCAGGCCTCTGGTTGTAATTGTCTGGTGTGTGACGAGGACCCAGTCAGTCAGCCTGTTCATCCTGTCCTGGAATTGTCCATGACTCTGCAAGTTGGCCTCCACCTCCCCCACATTATCCAGCAACTCATGGGTTACCTGGAAAAAGGAAATGAGGAAAGAGTGAAAGAAGAAGGGAAGGGAGAGAAGGAAATCAGCATTCCAATATTGCAATTAAAATGTGACTGCCAGTATTTTTCCCTCTTGTAACGTTAGAAGTGGGAATTTGGACTCGGGGGTATCTCACCTTGCTCCAGTTGAGGTTGATGACTCTCAATTTGCCAACATGCAGGTCTCTGTCATGAGGGTTTACACTGGGATTGGCCAGAATCTGAGGTGCATGCTTGTTCAGCCAACCAAGACGCTTGTTCTGTGCATCCATTTCCCCAGCCAGAGCCTTATTTTTTACAAAGAGTCATTAATTAATAGGTACATGAAGAAATCAGAGGAAAAGAAGTAAAGAAAAACAGAACAAGAGGATGGAATTTGTGAATGATAGTCTCACGCAGCTTAAGCCAAATCTCTTTTGTTTTGCTCCACAGGGGGGAAAAGTCAGGTTCAGTTTGTTGTCGGGAGGGAATGAAGACAGAAAACATTGAGTGATTGCATTTCAAAATAATTGCAGTTTTCAAAAGGTGAGATGTGAAAGGCAGGTTAGCTGGGTTTGACAGCTTTTGCAATGGGAACGCCAGTAATTGAGATACAGGGAACAACATGTATGTGCAGTGAAGCAAATGGGATAGAAAAACAGAGTAAAAAAAAACAGCCACCAAGGAGCTCAGGAGCAGGAATAGAATTTTCTGCACCCATGGTGAAACATTGGCTGTGTTACACTAATATGAACATATTTTTGGACTGGCTGTACCTTGAGTTCTTTCAGGTTTCTGTCAGTGGCAGTGACAGGGAGGGAGCTGACGGCATTTTCTGCCTGCTCCAACCATAAAGCCAGCTCCCTGCTTCTCCTCACCAAGTCTGACAAGGCCGGGTCCTCTCCAGCAAGCCTGTATGAACACACACACACATACACATACACATACAGATATATACTTAGTCAGAATCTCCGTTTCCCCCAGGTTGCAGGCGTAATCTTAATATTAACATTTATATTACTGTTATAGACTGATTGAGCAGGCTGATAATGTACCTGCCAAATGAAATGCGCCACTGATGGAGAGGCAGGGCTCACCTCTTTGTACTCTAAAATCAAGATGTTCTGCTGATAACTACTTCCTGCCAAAGACCAATTCCAGCTATATCCACCTTATTATTCCAATCCATATCACTTCATTTCCATAGCATCATGTCCTGTGTGTTTTTGGAGATACACTACCTGCGCTGTCTGTCCAAAGCCTGACGTTTAACAACTCTCCACCGCTGACTCAAAGCTTCTAGCTTTTCTTCAAGCAGGGGTCCATCAGGGGCTGACAACTGCCCAATAATCTGCTCTCCAGTGCGGGTCAGTACGGCCAGGACAGGCTGGTGGCTGGCGAGGCCTTCCTCCAGCTCCTAAAATACATGCAAGGGAAAGAGAGGGGGGATGGGAGGATGAAGAAGGAAAAAACAAAAGAGGTGCAATCAGGGACCAATTAACCGGCATAAGCCTTTTCACTCAGAGCCAAAGCCCTGGGCTCAATTCAGTTTTCCAGGCGAGTCTCTGGTGACACACAGGCATTATTAGTGACAAATCACAATTTAAGCCAAATCTCTACTCCCACCAAGAGAGATTTTTAATTTGCCAGAAGAGACTCATAAAACAGGGAGACTGATGATCAAGTCTGCTAATGGGTCAGTCAGCTAATTGATCTCTCAATTCCCATCCACTTGATCCCTCATTTCATTCTCAGCGACTGTGAAAACACGGAAAAGCGTTTGACAGCGCTTGGAGTCGAGCTCTAGCTTTACAAATCACACTGATCCAGGTGTTAATAATGATTGCAGTGCTGGCAGCTATAATGCTGAGGCTTTAAAGGAATGAAATCCCTGCAGAAGCGACAGTGAGCTCCAGTAACAATACAAAGCAAAATTAGAAGATGCTTGGCCCCTCTCATTTTTCTCTCCACTCTCTTCTTCTCTCACTCTGTATAATACACAATTAGATTTGGAGTGTGTTTGTTAATTAGCTGCAATGTCGTACCTAATTCTTTAGCCGTGGGGGAATAAAAAATCAATTATCAAACACTCCCAACATCTAGGTAATAAGATCCCAAACACATTAACATTTTAAGCTAGGAAACTAATCATTTTATTGTGATATGGCATATTATGGTTCTGTATTTTAATTATTGGTGGTTTATTCTGCTTTCCATTCGTGCAATAGTACTTCAAGGCAGCTGGATTTGCTGTTTGGTCTTGAAGACTTCTGACTCAGTGGTGGTTAGAAAACATTTATTCTTTGTGATTTGTTTTGGCCCAAAATGTGAACGACTCACAAAGGATAAATGCCAGGTGACACCTTGGGCCAGGTGATTCCTAGGGGTCACATGGGAGTTATGTGAGAGTCGTTGGAGTCATTAGAGTCACATGAATGACTCCGGAGTAGAGATGTTAGGACAGAGATTTTCAGGGATAGTTTTTCCATCTCTGGTGTAGTCAGTTGCAGAGTAATTTGCAGCTCCATTCACGTGGCTCTAATAACTCTTAAAGGACTACCGTGTGACTTTAGTTACACTCATGACTCCCATGTTCCCCTCGAAGTCACATGGCACAAGGTGTGAATGACTCTCAGAGGATAAATGCCGGTTCAGTCCACCACTGACTCAGGACTGAAGAAAGCTACTTGGATGAGTGTCTAAGCATCATTTCAGGTATACACATGCAGCACCAATGTCCACTGACCTCTTGGTGTTGTCGGGCGGTTTCCAGGTCCAACTGTCCATCAGGGCCGATGCTCTCAGACAGCACTGTCTCTGTGTCGGTCAGCCACTGGTTCATATCATTCATGTCACAGTGGAATTGCCTCCACTCCTCTACAGCACGGTCAAAACTCCTGCAGCACAAAGACAAACGCACATGCTTTCTTAATAATACTTTACAATCACAAAAAAGGATCGCATCTCTCTTTCTGTTCAGCCTTATGCTGGAGAAACATGACTCCTCTCACTGCCACCACCAACTGTGTAGGTATGGTACACTGGAGCATTTTTTTTTTTCATTTTAACTTGTGTGAACTTCGTGAAATAAAGAATTTTGATTCTAAATATAAACATCTATTACATATTATGTTATTTAACACCATATTTTTTATTTTAAATGCTTCATTAATGTAGAATTATTACTAATAATCATCTGTCAACCATATGATATGCTTTAAAAAAAATCTCTAAAAACTAGCTGATATTACTGGGTCTGGCTCTGTACTGAAATTTAACATGCTGCGAAAATAGGCGGATGTGTGAAGCCTTTCATTAGCAAATTACTTTTGTTGGGATGTGTATACCTCCTTGCAGAAAGGAGTGCATGGATGGATTACTTTTAAAGATAGGTTCTTTGTAAAGCACTTTCCTTCTCACACTCACATCAAACACAAGAAGTGAACAATCAAGTGTAATCAATCCTCACAATAAGGAAACCAGATAACTCAAATTACTCAACTGATTAAAATCGATGTAGATTTTCTCCTTTAATTCCAAATCCAAGTTAATTTAGCAAAGTTCTTGACTTCAGTGATAAAAGCAAGCTTTGACTGCTCCCTAAAAATGAATGACAAGTATTTTCTTTGCCTCTTTGCTCTTGTTTAAGAGACAGTGGATTTTATTAAAAAAAAAAAAAAATGGAAGAGAAATTATTGCATTATGGTCTGCAAGGGAACAATCAACTGAGAAATTACACAGGCTCTGATAAGGAAAATGAAATAGCTGACCTCTATTACACACCAGGAAATATCATTACATGCAGAAATGGCTGAAAATACTGGAAAGTTTACAGTGACACTACTGAATAAATCAGCACAGACCAAGAGGCTGATTACTTCAAAAGTCTTTTTTCAAAATCAGACCTTTATTGCTCTGATGGGCTGAATGAGGTCTATTCCCTCTCACAGCACCGCTTGGAGCAGAACTAATGTGATCGAAAAGACAAGGTAAGGAAATTAGTTTGGGATGAGCAGTTTCCCACATATACTCCATTTGATTTGTAATGATACCCAGAGGTTACCATGATTACAGACTTTAGCATTTATGTGTCGTCTTCACATTCAGGTTATTAGTTGCATATCTGAATTCAGGAAATGAAGATTGTTTATGCCAAAGGAAATGTGTTGATGGCAATCAAGGTCATCCAGAGTGCGCTTTTCTGTGTGTATGTGTGTGCTTGTGAGAGCACAAGTGCATGTGGTGTGTAACTGTGAGTGAATGTGAATAAGAATGAGACTGCTTATGGCCAAGGAATTGTTATGATAGTAATCAAGGTTTGTGTTTGTGTGTGTGTGTGTGTGTGTGTGTGTGTGTGTGGTTCTTAATTGTATGCCAAAGCCTGTAAGCTTATCTGTTTCTGGTGACCAGCAGATAGCACTCATTTAATGTCTCAATAGCCTAGATCGGATCATACCCTGACACACACACATGCACACGCACACACAGACAGAGTATATACAGTACTCAAAAATTTTCTACCTTTAAGGTAGTGACCAAAATGCATGAATAGTATAGAATTTTGAAAAATGCAGTGTTATGCAGTACCTATTTTGGATTCCTAAATAGTGATTCAAGTCAGTACCAAAGTAAAGTTTTATGAAAGTAAATGTCTCATGTAATTTTTTTGATTAATAAATAAGGTGGTTTTTTTTTTTCCTCCCTTTTTCTCCCAAAATTGGAATTTCCAGTTCTCCATTTAGCCCATGTCACCACCCCCTCTGTCTGGACTCACTGGGACAAGGACAAGAACTCTCTTGCTGCTTCCCACCTGCGGACATGGACAATTTTGTCCATGAGAATCTGGATGTCTACATTAGTGTGTGACTGATTTGTCTCGGTGCCACAGGATTTTTTTTAAACCCAGTTCATGAAATTTAACTCAATGCTTATTAAAAAAGTATTGGAAAAGAGCTAGTATCAAAGTCAAAGTACAGAAATTGATGCCATTTATAATTTTATCTTTGTTTAAAATGCCACATCATGTGATCTATCATACTTGTGTATGTATGTGTGTGTGTGTGTGTGTGTGTGTGTGTGTGTGTGTGTGTGTGAGTGAGATCTTGGTGGACCCACCCCTTGCGATGGTTGTACATGCGGTTGAGGCGGTCCCACTCTGCGTTGAGCTGTGTGAGGGCATCTCCAATCTGAGCCACCTCAACGGGCGAAGCATCCTGGATGGCATCAGGCTGACGCTCATGGATCACGGCAAGCTGCTCACCCAGACACTCCAGACTCTCTCTGATATTCTAAGAATGAAAACGAGGGATGAAGGAAGAGAAATGGCACAATGAGAGATACAGAGATATAAGAGTATGAATCTAACTAGTTCCTGAAGTAGCTGATTAAAAAAACAGCTACAAAATTACTTTGAAAAGTGTAAAACAGCCATATTTGGCTTGGAAATGTTGGGTAAGTCAAATGCAGGCCCACCCTGAGTGTGTCCTCCTGGCTGGAGAAGTCTTCATAGAGCCCCCCACTGAGCTCAGAGGAGTTCAGGAGCAACTCGTTGTCTGCCATGGCGAGGAGCACCTTGTTGATATCCAAGACGTAGTCAGAAGGACTCAGCGAAGACGCACCGCTACGTTCCACCGCAGACATCTGTGCAAAGGCGCAGAAATAGAGGAGCAGAAGCCAAAGGGCAGAGAATGACAGAAAACCATTTTATTCCACTCATATTTAATACCTGCTATATGACAAATATAGTTTGTCACACAATGCTAAGCTAGAAGTGACATGATCATGTCTGTGTACAGTGTGTGTGTGTAATCGTCTCACCTCGGCTGACAACTCTCTTGTCTGCTCTGTGAAGCTGTGGGAAGATGATGAGTCCACAGAGACCTCTACCCGTCTCATTTGCAGCACCCTCAGCTCCTAAAACACACACACATGCACATACACGCATTAACTGCATCAGCGCACACAGAACAAGAACAAATCCAAGGCTAACTTTTCCCAAGATAATAAAACCATTTTCCCACTTGGAGCCCTACTGGAGGGACACAACCTTGTTCAGGAGACACAACATAGCGTTTCTGGATGCGTCTCACCCTGTGAGCAGAATATTGGCTCTGCAGTCGGAGCAGCATGAGTCTCAGCTCTTCCCTCTGCACCTCGTCTGAAGTCTGCTGCAGCAGTTCTTCTCCTCTTCTAAGCAGGTCTTCTATACCGGCCTTCTCTTCATCCATCTGGTAGAAACACAGAAGATCACGGGTCAGATGAAGAGTTCAACAGCTTGCATTTAAAACCCAGATGGGTTTTTACTTTTTTCAAAGGGCATGAAAAATAGACAAAAAATTTACATAAATGGCTTTCTTACTTATATTGAAAAATGTTGATCAGAGCAGAGCCATTGTAGACATTCAAGCAAATCTTGTTTAAATAAAACAGTAAGAACTTCCTGACACTTTGTGGCACACTGACCTTACTGTGGCTTGGTCAGGTTTGTTCAGCTACTGTGTTTAATGTCATAAGCCTTGATAACAGATTGAATTCCACACTTGTCAGACCTTGGAAATCCAAATCAAAGTTTGTTTTCTCCAGTGGCAGCTTTATACAGCCTGTAGCCCTGAAAATTCTACCCTGAACAAATTATAAACTTCTCAGCTTGAGAGTGACGGGAAGAAAATAACTGGCACCCATGGGTAATTTTCCATGTATGTTTTTTCATATTCTTCAGTAAAATTACTATTGATTGCACATCTCATTGAAACCCTTTGGCAGTCCCCCCTATTCACAATGCTACCATACTACTCAGGTCTTTCTTCTGAGCACACATCTCATAACAGTACTATTTATATCATATATTATTTACTGCTGCTATTATTAATCATTGGTATTGATCCTTTCAAAAACCAAATGCTAAGTGATACCAAAGAAAGAAGGCAATAGTAACAGAGGTTTTTATGCGTACTTTATCATCATCCAGTATGTTTGTCGGGTCCTGCTGCTGTAGAGTCTTGAGCGTGTCCTGGAGCTCTTCCTGCAGATCCTGCACCTCAGTGGGGATCAGAGTCCCTACAGGAATAGCCTGATTCTGGCTCTCAACTCGGATCTCCTGCCTCTCACTGACCTGGTGAGGAAACAGCAAAGGCCTCAGACAAAACCTCTCAAAAACCACTGTAGACAGTTATTTTAATGCATTTCTATTTTAAAGGACCATACCATCCATTTTGCATGTTTGAGCGTAATATATTCAATTTTCATACATGTNATTTTAAAGGACCATACCATCCATTTTGCATGTTTGAGCGTAATATATTCAATTTTCATACATGTAAGGTTATTGACAATCATTTCCTAAAGCATAATATTAGAATGGTGAGGGTTTTTTTTTTTCCTGCCTTCCAGACCGTCATTGGTTTCAGTTCATTCTGGTACACTATTAAAATCAACTTGTTGGTACTTGAAATGTTCTTAGGATAGGTAATCCATTATCGTGAACAACATGTATATTCAGGTTTTTTCAAAGTTTCATAATTTTAGCGTATAAGTGCAATAAAAAGCGCAGAGTGAATGTATGTCTCCACTGGGGAATATAATCCCAGAAGGAGACCTGCTTTTATTGAAAAATTTAAATGACTTCATAATTTTGTGCAACTATTAGCAGGCGAAATATAAATTTTTAAGGTGGGTTTACTGCTTGAATGTTTGATTTTGAAAAATTAAGAGATTTCGCAAAATATCAGGAAAGCTGAAATACGGTTTTATCCTTTNGATTTTGAAAAATTAAGAGATTTCGCAAAATATCAGGAAAGCTGAAATACGGTTTTATCCTTTGGGATTGTCAGCAACCTTACATGTATAAAAATTAGGCTCAAACATGCAAATTGGCTGGTATGGTCCTTTAAATTAAATGGATTATGATATTTTGAGTTAAAATGATTTTGCTTAAAGACAGGATGTAACTGCTCCCACTGCTGTATCAGCTTGTACTGGGATTGTCTCATACCTGCTGAAGTGTCTGCTGGTTCATCGCCACACCACCGGATTCTAGACTGGTCAACATCTGGATGTCAACAGGCAACAGATTCACTCATTGTACACACACTACTACAACTATTCTTTTCTTAATTTTCAGCTTGCACATAGTTGATGCTTTTGTACCTTGGCTGTTTTGATGTGTTGGGAGACTTTGTCAAAGTTGCAATTAAGATCAGCCAGTTTGGGTTCCACCACGTCTCTGCAGGCGGGCCCCCTGCTGGTCATAAGGATGACGGCTTGGTCCCTCACACTGTCCACACGCAGACTGATGTCCTCCAGCTCCTCCAACATGCGCTGAGGACAGATCATAAGTCGTATGTTTTGCAAAATGGCTGTCAGGCACATAACATGCATAAGGGCTGTACTTATTGGGCTCAAACATGCAAAATCACCAATATGGTCTTTTGAGGTTTTGTATTTCAACTCAGAACCATTCTACTGGTCCTTTCACTTGCTCTGTTCGAACAAAGTAAACACCATCTCTCTCCTTACTTTGACCACCCTCTCCCTCTCTGCCGGGGCGAGCCGTTCAGCCTCATCCAGGTGGATCTGGGTCTGGTAGAGCCAGGNTCCCTCTCTGCCGGGGCGAGCCGTTCAGCCTCATCCAGGTGGATCTGGGTCTGGTAGAGCCAGGTGCTGATGTGAGCCAGGTTCTCATCAAAAATTTCCACTTCATTCTGGTGACTCTGCACACATAAAAATGAATCAACAAAGGCTCATTGCTTGTATGAAGATGTAAAAAAAACAATTTAAAAAAATCACTGGTTAAATGTCCTGTAATTTAATGCACAAGAGGCCACATTTTATAATTCCTCTTCATAACCTTTCCATTACTCTCTGCAGTGCAAGGTGCGGTAAAATCTACACAATATGAGAACAGAAAATGAAGTACAGCTTTACTAAATACTCGCACACACCAGCATAGTGCTAAGCCAGTCCTCAGTCCAGGTGCGGACGCGGTCCCAGCTTTCATTCAGGCCACAGAGCCTGTCCTCCAGTTGAGCCTCGCTCCCTTCCACCAGAGTTTGCAGCCCCGCGCTGGTCTCCATCAGGTTTGACAGCTCCACCTTACGACGTTCTGATTCCTTTAGCAGGCCCTGAGGAGCAGCACACATAGTTGTTACACAGGGTGATGTAAATAAGTAGTTTATTTTATAATTTATTGCCACATCTTCTTAGTCTTAAGTTCTAAGGTTGAATGAAAGAATTCCAACTAAGATAACAATAAAAATAATAGCTCAACCCACAGAATGTGGCCCATTTCCCATCTGAGTGTAACACTATGTGACATTAAAAAGACTCACTGTTTCAGGGTATTTACTGTTTCTAAAACAAGATGTTTCACTTTTAATACTGCTGAATCTTTTCCCAGGCTGTTTTGGCATGTGGGACCAGAAACAATTTTCACTCCTTTTCACTGTATTATGGTCTGATGGATTTCAGGAAAAGAGGGGAATAAAGTGCCAATGCTTTTTTTAAAGCCAGCCATAAAATTCTAATTTTAAAGGAGAGTTGTTGGATTCTGTCACAGCTCTCTAAGTATCCCATCTTTCGCAGTGAAAACACATGTTGGACTGTATTTGTGCTTGCTTTCATTGTTTCTTCCTTAAAAATATTAAATAGTAAAAATTATTGGATGGCCTTTACACGCCTAACTGCTCATGCATGACTTCACATAACTCGCCCCCATACACACACACACAATTAGCTACTCACATTGGCCCATGCAATCTCTGCATCAATGTCTGCTGGCATGTCTCCACAGCTGTTCTTCTGCTGGAGTTGAGCCTCGTTCATTGTCAGCCAGTCCTGCAGGGCGGCGCTCTCCTTCTGGAACTTCTGAGACAGAGACAAAGCTTTTTCCAGGTCCTGCTTGCCCTCTGTTACCTGCAAAGAGAAAGAACACAGAGCTGCCTTCAGCTGACTTCAGAGATGTCTGAAAGACATTCAGTATCAACCCTAATCCAACATGTGCTGTAGTCTGCATAACAATAATGGATGAATTTGCAGTAACTATTCAAAAACTCAGTTACCTGTGCCCCTAAGTCATTGTAGAGTAGTTTGAGAGCAGTGAGCTGTTCGTCCATGGCTTTGGGGTTCTCTGTCTGTTGTTTCTGCACAATCTGTCGACCTGTTTTTATCACCGTCTCCACCTCCAGCTTCACCTCACTCAGCAACTTGTACAGTTTCTATGCAGTGAAAAGAGAATACGAGAGACGTGCACAGGCACACAGCTATAAATAAATAATTTACAAGAAATGTGTGCAAAAGAAAGTTAGAGAAAGGTCCAATTCTTACCATGCAACCAGTGAGGTGGGCCTGGATTTTGTCCGGTTCTATGTCCCTAACATCCAGAATGTGTAGCTCAGCCTTGGCACCATCCAGGATCCTCTTACAGTCTAACATGCGCTGCTCAAAGTTTGCAGGTTTCTGGAATAGCTGGTACTTCGTGGATATCTCCCTCAGCTTCCTCTGCAAGGAGAAAAGTGATGGGTTAGTGGTAGTAGCAGGAGAAGAAACTAGTATTAAATCAGCCTGCAGTTCCTGGCTTTCTCCAATAGGAGTCAGCAATACCTGTAGCTGATCCAGCATGGTTCCACCATGGGCAGCTTTGCCATCAGTGGTGGCGGAAGGCAAGTTGGCCACGTTTCTCCTCCTCATGTCCTCCACCGTGAGCTCGTGGGCTGCGATCTCTGCCCCAATGGTCTGAGGTGGAAATTAGGGTGGCATTAATTTCCTGGGCATGTATTTCATACCAAGGAGTACTGGTACAGGTTATTACAGGTTATTATATACAGTTCATATTTCAGTTATGAAATGTGAAATCAATTCATTCACCAGTCAATCAGTTTGAGATTTGTTTACCTTAAGTCAGTGTCAATGTGCTAGAACATACATTTACCAACTTCGTGAGTAATTTTTAAGGTTCCTCTGATTTAATTTCAGGCAAATCCAACATCCATATTAAGAAAAAAGCTAACAGAAGCCAGCCTATTTATTCCAACGGAACATAGCTTATTTAGATTTAAAAGTTAGAAATAAATGAAAATGAACACCACAAGAGCAATTGCTGATTCATTCTTAAAGCATTTTATCATTTTCAAGTCACAAGTGAAGATTCATGTTGCTTAAGGAAGAAAACTGGGTAATATTTCATCACTTTTCATTCAGCCCCATGCTAGAGGAAATATTTTCAGAAAAGTGATGTGATATTATAAGAAGAGAGCTCTACCAGGTTTGCCCTGTAGCTGTGACTCTGTGACTCTGTATGTGTGTGTGTGCGTGTGTGTGTGTTTACCTGTGCTTCCTGTGGGAGCTGGAAGGCATCGATGCGGTCAGTGAGGTAGGAGGTGAGTGTGTGGTCCAGTTGGCTCAGAGACTCCTGCAGCGTCTGCAGCGCCTGATCATTCTCTTTTAGGGTCTGCAGCTGTTGCTCCAGACTGATCTGCCTGTTCACCGCCTGAGGGGGGCAGTCACAGAAGGCTTTCTTTAAATGTGTTATATCAGAGTCTTTATATGCAGAAAACGAAGCTGATATTCCAAATTCTAACTAATCAGGACAGGCTCATGGCCTAATAATAAAACCAGGGGTGCTAAGGCTCAACAGTCCTCTGACTTAACTTGTTTTTACAAAAATACAGCCAGACTTTTACGATCATGCAAATTAATTTTGCAACAGTTCTGCAGATATCATATTCTTCTGGATCTATAACTTTTGAAAACCAAAACCATGTTGTACTACTAAATTTGCATCATCTTAGCTGCTGTTAGTTGCTTGTAGACTTATTTGTTAGCGAAGTCATGAATGTGACTCCTGTCAAAGCATACATTTTAACCACCCACATCCAGATCAAAATCTGGATCTGGGATTAATTGCACCTGTTGACAGTCCATTATAGGATATATATATATATATATACATGCCTTTGAGTTTAGTGCTTTTTTTTTTCTAAATAGCAAAAATTATAACAAATGCCCTATTTTGCCCTACCTTTAAAAGAAAAGAAAAACATTCCAGTATCTGAATCTCTCTGAAAATATTTTCAACTCTTCCTGGACCTTAATCCACACCAATCTACAAAATATTATTTTATTGAAATCAGTTTGTTAGTTGCTTAGATTTTGAGCTAAAAATAAATATAAAGAAATACTGGCGAAGCATCAACCTTAATGGACATTAAATGACTGAATACAATAGCCAGGATATTCTATTATTAGCCATTATTCACAGTCATGTTAATACCGGATTGCAAATGCTGTTTCCTCTAATCCTGAGCAATGTGACAATGCATATAAAGAGCTTATCCCAAAAAAGAGGGGAAAAAAAAAAATAAAGACTATAATAATAAATAAAGACTAAAGATAAAACCTCGCGCATATACAGTACGTAAAAACTGTAAATACAATTAATTGCATAGAATATATGGAAAAAATATTAATATAAAAATGAGTCAATATATGTGTGTAAAAATAGTAGCTCAATTATAATTTCCACTGTGAAAAATAAAATACAGAAATCAAACTCTAGTGAACATAAATTAAAATATAACCTGCAAAGAAGCTTTTTAAAACTGTAACAAAAACCACACGTTCCACATTGGCAGACACAAAATCATGTTGCTGACCTGGTGGGTGAGTTGCTCGTAGCGGGAATTAAAGGCCTCTAGTTTCTCACTAATGAGTTCGTCCAGTATGCCTCCGTCGATCAGTGTCTGACCCAGCTCTCTGATCTGTGTCCGGTTGTCCCCAGGATGGCGAAGCACGCTTTCCAAACACTGGCGGTAAACGCAGGGATGGAGACGAGAAGGGTACATACATGAGGGAGAGTGAGGAAGAGGGAAAACAGCACTATGCTAAAGCCACAGGGAAAACAATAAACTACTTAACAATTTTAAAATTTTGCTGAAGAAATTGGTCAGGAGAGCAAGAATTAAGTAAAATGAAAGACCAGACCAAACTCAGAAAATGGGAAAAAAAAAAAAAAANGAAAAAAAAAAAAAAACACAAATTAAACCCAGTGAATGAATGACAAGTGTGTGTGTGTGTGTGTGTGTGTGTGTGCGTGTGCATGTACATGTGCATGAAAGGTTGAGGAAAGAAACAAATGCTGAGAAAAAAGATGGAGAAAGGATGTAGGAGGATGTAGAAAATGTTTGGTTGGGTGTGTCTGACAGAGAGGCAAAGCGAAAGAAAGATGATAACCAGTTGAGAAATGAGAGAC
This sequence comes from Lucifuga dentata, assembly GCA_014773175.1. Classification (NCBI taxonomy): domain Eukaryota; kingdom Metazoa; phylum Chordata; class Actinopteri; order Ophidiiformes; family Bythitidae; genus Lucifuga; species Lucifuga dentata. The sequence continues at coordinate 484,654 of VXCM01000071.1, read as the reverse complement.
GAGTGAGAGAAAGCTTGTCCCTTTGTTTGGAATCAACAGTCATTGTTTATGTGGCGTCTTTAAATGTCCTCTTCCTTCCCGGAGGTAACGCACAGAAAAAGCAACAGCTGTTGTCCATGGGGGAGGAGTCACTCAGGGGACACGGAACAGAGAGAATGAAGTTCGGAGGAATGGAGACAGAGAAAGTAAGAGAAAGTGACAGATAGGGGAGAAGAATAAAAGAGAAGAAAAAAAGCCAAGACGAAGAAGAAAAACTGTTTTCTTCAGTTTTCTTCATCACTATGTGATGTTACAGAAGCAGCACTGTGATTAAATGACTTTGACAGTCATGCTGCAGGACATTCACAAATATAACAACAGAGCGACACTGAGCAGATGACTAGGACAGAGACAAAGTAGATATTAAAGGGGACAATTATACTTTCCATGTTCATTTTTTGATTTAGGGATTATTTTGAAACCTTTAATATGCAAAAAACAGATTGATGCACTTCTACTTTCCCTTGGTGGGCACCACTATGCACACTGAGTAAAAACCCTTTTAGGTACTGTCGTTTGAAGCCCCACTCAGAAAATCCTGTTGCGTTCTGAATGGTCAGCTGCATCAGACCTGAGTACCCATGGACTGCGAAACGGATGAAGGCCAAACACTCATTTGTCTCGTAGGTGTGTCTAACCAGGTGTTTAAACAGGTAAATTTAAATGTGTTACATGTTGCTGTAAACACATTGCAGAAATAAAGCCCCAATCAAAAAAGATGCTTTCTGGGCTGTTCAGGACCTACTGAAACTTTGACAACTTTCAAGACATATAAGAAACAAACAAAGCATAATATGTCTCCTTTAAAAGAATAACTAAATTACAGAGATGTTTAGTTTATGGGTGCCAAACAAAGAATGTTGTCTTTTGTACTTTATATCTCTCCTTGCAGACTTATTTCACTTCAAACTGCAGGCAGAGACATAAGAAGTGAAGTTTTATGACTTTGGGTAAGTAGGAAAACTGAACTATCCCTTTAAAATAATCAGAACGTAGCAACTAAGCAAGCAGGGAAAAGTTGTAAGTATGAGAGTGAAAGAGGAATTAAACATGACTGTGGTGTGGTGTATGTGTGTGAGTGCATACCTCCAGAGCTTCATTAACAGCTTCAGTACTCTCTGGCAGGTTGTCAGTAGCTTGGGCTTTCTCCTCCAGAGTATTTAACCAACTCTGCTCCAGGTCCAAGTACTGAAGCAACTCCATCCAGCAGGACCAGACCTCCTACACACACACACACACACACACACACACACACACACACAGAATAATAAAGTAATAATAATTTAAAAAAAACTTCCTCAAATTAAATGAAGGATGCAAGCAGAAACATAGTGTGGATGTTGACTAAAAGACTTCAGGCAAAAACTAAACAAGTATAAGAATAATTCAGTGATGTGTCTGACCTTTGCCCTCCAGATTCTGGAGGCTGATATACAAACCAGAGCTCTGAACTATGACTTTCAACTAAGGAATTAACATAAACTCAGAAAATGACATATTGCATAAACATTAATGTCATTCTAATACTAAACCATGAAAGGGTATGAGTTGACAAAGTGAGGGATACAAATGTTTTAAATTTTTTTAAATGAACATGTGTTGCAGGAGTTTAATCTACTGATAACAGACACACCCTAACCTCAAATGCAAAACAATCAGCAAAAGCAGATCATGCCCCATTCCTTCTTTTTTATCATCTCTCTGATCTGCCTCGCATTGTATTTTACATGCATGGACACACACACACACACACACACACTTTACCTCCAGAGTGTGGCATTTGCTCTTAAAGCGATCACAGAGTTTGTGATAGTTGGCGAGTACTCCCTCTAGCTCTGTAGTCAGCTCCTGGCCACTGCTGCCACCAGGGGGTGATGTTTTTGACACCAGCATGCTGATGCTGTCTTTCAGGATCTTTACCTTCACCTCCTTCTGTAGCACATCCTCTTTAGCCCTCTGTGAGAGATGAGGAGGAGTATGAGGAGGATAGTAACTAAGGAGGGAGTGAGACCACTAATAGTACACACATATACACAATAAAGCTTATAAATCCAAGTTTCCCCTATGATTTTTCCAGTTGGACAACATTTGCACTGCTATTCCCACCTTCATCTCCTCCAGTGCTCCCTCCAGCTCCTCAGGACTTTTATACTCAAAGTCCCTCATGAGAAACTCCTCATCAACCTGGGTCATCCACTCCTGCATCTCTGCCAAGTCCTTCCTCAGATTCACTTGCTTCTCCTGGCTCTCTGCCACACGCTGCTGATGTTTCAGTAGCTGGAGGGAAAGATGCGGCATCAGGTTTGTAAATGAAACAGCAGGATTGCACTTTACAGCAGGAATTACATGTATCCTGGGTATTTATACTGCATTCCAACAAATACTGACATTGCACAAATTCAAAACGAGAGTCCAAAAATACCATTGAAAATCTACTGTTCAATCTATTGGTGAAAGAGATTCAGACACAGATTTGACCCTATTAAGAATAAAGTGAAAAATCATTGCATAAATAATCAATGATACCACAATGAGTACAAATTTTAAAGTGTACACTCTGGGCACTATGTGGACCCCAACACACTTTTAGTACTTGTACACATTCTAAAGTGTCCATTAAAATATGTTTCCCTCACCTGTTTGCTGAGTGTGTCCCATCTGCCCTGGCACTCCTCCAACTTATCCTGCCCCCACTTGGCCAGCCCTGGTACTGCAGCCTCCTGTACAGCGCCCACATCCTCCCTCATCTGCTTTAATGAGCTTTCCACCGACTCCATCTCACTCACGCACTCCTTTTAGCAGAAAGTTCTATTATTCTACTTTGCAGACATTAAAATTAACATCACTGCTCTGTTTTAAACTCATCAACAGTCTGATGTTACACTTTTAATGATCAAAGTCATTGTGTCATTGTCTCTTTATGATTAAGTCAAAATCTGTCAAAAAAAAAAAGAAGTTTAGCAGTTTTTTTCAGCTTTCACACTTGCATTCTGACCTTGCACTGGTTCAGCTCTTGCTGCAGCCTCTCTGCATCGCCCAACCCTGTAGCATCCCATGACATCAGCTCCTGAACCACATCCAACCAACGTTCCACTTCCACCAAACGCACCTAATGACACCATTCACCAACAGCTTCAGTAAAAGACATTTCTTTACAGTTGTGAGCTTTCTATAAATAACACATGATAGCTACTCTACCTGACTGTCCTTCAGGCTACCCAGGATGCACTGCAGTGTACCCAGCTCCTCACGGGCACTGGATGAAAGCTGGCTCCATCTCTGAAGCTCTGCAGGATCGGACACTTGTTGTGTTTGCTCTATCTCTATACACAGGGCCTGAAATGGACCAGAGTCAGACAACAATACACAAAATTCCATTATTTTTAATGTGAAACTTTAGACAGGTTGAACTTTAAGGATAAAAGCCTATTTGTGCAAGAAATAGAGAACTCTGGAAACTCAGTTCAACTTTGGAAATTTGTCTTGTGATGATCATGCTGTAGTTTAACCTTCAGATGTCCCCCTGGTGTGTAGAGGATAACTGGTCTCAGATCTGGGTCAAAAATACTTCCAACTTTGGGATTCATACCAGTAGATCCCAGGTTTCCTGCTCATCTAAACTCATTTCATACATGACTCCACTGTGGTCATATTTCAATAATTCCAATCCTTAATTTTTAGACCATGTAGTGTACATTTCAGCTAAATTAACATACAGAATGAGTTTCTCTTACAGATGAAAAATGTGCATTTTCTTGGTTTGTCAACTGGTCATCATTGAAAATATAGACCTACTGATTGTGTGACCTTTCAATCAATTTGGGTGTGACACCATGTCGCAATCCTTTAGTATGACTTACAGTGCTGTTCGTTAATTATGATATTAAAATCTCCCTATATTATGTGAGGATATAACAGTAAAGTGATAACAAAATTTTCAAATATAACTCTTTGGACAGAGATGGTATTTCCTATCATTTATATTGTATTATTTAAGAGCAGAATTTACACAGCTTAATATGAGATGGTGAACTTTCTTCCACGTTTTTTAATGAGAATCACAATGTTCAAATTATGCTGTTTTGCAATGTGAATCCATGTGAACATGGGAAGAAACGACACAAAACCCATTGGATGAGTTTCACCTTCTATCGCTGAGCTAATTGCTAATAGGAGGTTACAGAGTTATACGTTGTGGTCGACAAGCTGACTGATGGGTTGAGCGCTTCCATACTGAGCTATTATGAGCTCTGTACCGCAGGTTTGGGCACGCTGCCCAGAATGTGCCAAGTCCCCACCCCCAGACGCCATGCCCTATCTGCCATGATAACAAGAGCTCAGGCTGATCCACATTCCACTGAAGGATGGAGGAGGAGAAGAGAAACACATGCTACACACAGACGCACACAAAACACCAGAAAGCAACAGACAAAAACACATTCATCCATGCCCTCTTTTCCTTCTCCTCAATGGTGTGACACAGCATAGAGGGAAGTGACTGTCTGATAAAGGGGCCTATTGTGCGTGGGTTAAAAAAAACAGACACTCGGATATGTACAAGCGCGCAAACACACACATTCACACACAGTCTGTCAAAAACAAATCCTTTATCTGTTAGCTCAGAGGTCAGAAGGTGTTATCAGCACGCTACAGTTTCCAGATAAACGAAAACATAATGCGAAGAATGAAAAAAAAAAAAACAAACACAAAAATGATACTGAAATTTGTTATTGGTTATTTTGAACATTCCAACATAATCAAAGTCAAATTTGATTTGTAGTCTGGCAGTCTGCTCAGGTCAACATCAAAAGGCACCTCTGCCTTAGGGTTTAGGAATGAAGGCTTTCAATGTTCAATTTGAATTTGCTCTTATAATTCTTTTCCTATTACTCACATATAAAAATGGACAGATTAGCCAACACAGAACACAGCCAAACTATAAGTTTCATTCAGACAAGGTGACAACAGCAAAAAAAGGAAAGAGGATCAGAATAGCCAAAAGAGAAGAGATTAGCACAGATGATAAAAATGAATATATGGAGTATGAAGCAACTAAAAAATGATGAAAAAAAAACCAAAAAAAAAAACTCTGAAACAGAGTAAAAATGGATCTGTGAAATATGTTGATATAGATTGTCACAATGCCAAATTTCAAGTCACGTGTAATAATCTTTTCAGGGAGATGTGTTTTAATTACAGAGGTCACAAGCTGCTTCACATTATCATGAGCACCATGCACTACTCACCTGTGCTCGCTCCACGGCCCCCTCAGCAGTGGGGATGTCTACTATTCCTTCTCTCAGAGTGGTCAGCCTGGCCTCGAGAACCTCAACTGGGCCAGGACCCATCTGGATGTCCACTGTCTGGAGATTTGCCAAAGCTACAATAAGACAAAAAGGAGAGGATGAAGGTGAGTGAGGTGCTGGAGAATGGAGGAGATAATAGATTATTTAAGAAATCAAAGCATCAAAAGGCATTCATCTGGCCTTAATCTGCCCCCTTGTTTCCATTACTACCACAAGGGGGCAGTGTGTGGTTTGAGAGTTCCCCCTCTGTGTGTGTGTGTTTTACAGATCTCAGATTTGTGATAGCCCATGCCTCAAAATAAACAATCATCAATCATTCCAAATGGATTTTCTAATAAACTATAAAAAATTACAAATCAATAGGAGACAACAAAAATTATGCAGGACTCTTTTATGTTGAATGATTGTATTTTTTTTAGTGCTCGTTTCACTCCTCTCCTTCACCATCAGTGTTTTAATTACAAGGTGATTTAATTCTTACATAATCTGCCTGCGTTTATATACACAGAGAAGAATAGAGATGGAGCAGAACACAGAGAGGGGGAGACAGAGGGAGTGAGGCCCCAGCGAGAGGCAAACTGCCCTCAAGCAGAAACAAAATGGTTTTCCTTGGCCCTCATCCAACTCCTCACAGTTGTAAAAGCCCAAGAGGCACAGACACATACACAGACAGGCACACACATACACACACACTTAGGGTCAGAGGTGGATAGCACTCTCCAGTCTCCCTTTACAAACTCTTTTTTGGCCAAGAGCAGCTCACATAAATTCTGGACGTAAAACAGTGACAGATTTTCAGGACTGCTTTAAGTCCAAGCCAGGTCCTCAGGTAACATTGGAGCTTCCACAAAATTATGATCTTACACACAATCACTCACTTATACACACATCTGTGGAGGCCATATAAGGGCGTCATCCATTACTTGTGGCCGGCCAAGGCTTCTTATAAAAGCTGATGCCAAATTTACACAACTCCAAAGGGACTGGATTCTGATGATCTTAGCCATCAGTCTTCCACTCTCCCTATAAACCTGAAAACTTTGAGCCAAGAACAAAAGTTTGAATCTAGCAACATGCTGATGTCTGTTATAAGAAGCCCCACACTAGACTTCTGGACCACGGTTCAGTCTGACTTAACATTCTGTATTAATATTGGTTGGTAGAGGTACCTTCATTGACCTCTTGCTCTCTGCTCTGAAGCCGCTGGAGCGTGGAGGTGTGGTGAGCTGACACCACCACCATGTTGTCTCTCAGAGAGGGCATGGCTCCCAGTGACCCCACCTCTGCAGACAGCTGATCCAGTTGCAGGCTGAGGGAGGAAACTTTGTCCATTCGGGACTAAGGAATAACAAAAGGAATGCAAAGGTTAATGGAATTAAAAGAAATGTCTGACGGTGAAATTCAGGCTTAAATGTGTAGGAACTGGGACAAATGCAAACTGAGACACTGTCTATTACCTGACATTCTCCACTCAGGCTTCTCAGCTTGTCCTCATTGCACGTTTCCAGAGCTGGGGTTGAGTCCAACCACCGGTCCTGCTCCTCTAAGATCCGGTCCAAGTCTGCCAGCTCAGCGGACGCTGCTCTGACCTGGCTCTGAGCGTTAACACGCTCTTGGGCTGCCTGCAGCTCCCTCACACATACATCCCACTCAGTTTGGATCAGGTTTATGTCTGCTCTCACAGAGTCCACCGATACACCCTCTATAGATACACAGACAGATAAGTTACATTTATACCTGACTATGCTGCTATTTATATATTCAAATAATTTGTGGCAGAAAAAGATTCTAATGAAGTTAAGACATATGGAGTGGAGTAAAAAAAACAAAAAAAAAAACATATTTATAGCAGACATGAAGGAACAAAAAAGACAACAGAAAGTTCGGTGTTTAATAAATCCGCTCCAACTAATAAGAGCTGCCAGACCACCCCTCACTGCCTCCAGAACAGTGTAAACACATAAAAACCCTGAGTGCCTCTTCATTTCATTCAGCAGTTATATGAACTCAGCAACCCTGCAGGCTGTCAGATTTTTACTACTCTGTGCACAAACATACACACACACCTTCAGATTATTGGCATCGACATCTGTCTAACAGTAAAAGTTAAGCTTGTAAATACTCAGAAAATACCAAGCAGCTGTGGAAAACTGGTAAAATCTTAAAACACAATTAAACGTGGAAATGGAAGATTTGTGTTGGAGTCAGTTACCCTGAGCTCTTCTAAGGCAAAAACTGAGCCGGTAACTTAGCACCCTTTAAGACTCCGACACACTGTGCAATTTTGGGCTGCGTCAGACAAAAAAGTTAACTATCATAATCGTGGCTGTCAATCCAAAACAGCAGGCCTAGATCGCAGCATGACACATGTCCTCCAACAGCTAATTCAATCAGTCAACCTTCTTTTTGCTTCATACCTCTCTCCAGCTGGTCCATCAGGGCCCGCCCATCCTGGATCACATGACTAATTGTAGTTTCCTTTGCTGTGAGTTCCATCTCCAAAGCCTATAATGATTGCACAACAGATATTTAAGATAAAGAATATTTCAAGTAATACAGTTTAGGTTGAATTGTTTCATTATTCTAGTTATTTTTCTGTATTTAAAATGTTTATTTACCTTTAGTTTATCCTGCAAGTCTGGTGTGTCAGGTGTAGTATCAGGGTGTGTGGAAGCCAGGGCTTGAGCTGAACTCTTCCATGTTGTAATCCAGCTCAGAAGGCCAGATAAGTTACTTTCAAGCCTGAAACACACAGAAAGTGTGTGTTGGTGTGTATGTAGAGTACATTTTCCATTTGCCCACTTTTCTGGCAGGTGTATGTAAGCACATGTGTTTGTGTCCCAATTCTTACACTCGTCTGACTTCTACATCTGTCTCCACCAGTCGTTTCTTAGGGGGAGCAGGTGGAGGCAATTCCTGGTCAGGAACTGAAGCAGCTGCAGCGACGGAAACCATGACGACCTGCTCTTCCACCTGAGTCATCCCAGTATCGGTCACGGCCTCTGTTACCTGAGCGGATGACAAAGATAAGATAACTTCCTAGTTTAAATTAGGGGAAAATAGATTCATATATGTTTATATTCACTTTAAAATTTTACATTAAAATCTGCAGATATTGTATATTTTGGCCTCTGCCTTACATTTCTTCTTTCTTTCATCCCTACTGCAAAAATCGTCCTTCATCCAAAGTGATACAAGTAACAGAGTGGATTGTAAAGCTAAATTTGCTTGGATGAAAACACCTGCTGCATTTATCTGTGTGCTTTCATGCCAAGGCATAGAATTTCCACAGTGGTATCCTTGAAACTACAATCATGAAACAAGAATCAAAAGAGTGTGTCCACGTGTGTGTGTGTGTGTGTGTGTGTGTGTGTGTGTGTGTGTGTGTGTGTGTGTGAGAGAGAGAGACCTTCAATAGGAGGATGAAACCCATTCCAATCAACTTGCATGCAAAGATGGGTGAAAAAACATTTATACACACACACACACACACACACACACACACACACACACACCTGGAAGGAGCAGTCCTCTAGCCTCTGCACCAGGTTGTCCCATCTCTGAGCAAGCGCCTCTGTGTCTCCCTCGATCTTTGCTCCCGCCTCAGGGCTCCGCAGTAGCGATATCACATCCTGTCCTGCATCGGACAGCTGGTCCAGAGTCCTCCTCTTCTTTTCCATGTCTTCCTTTAGAGTCTACAGAGCAGAATGACTAAAGTACTGAAAGCTACACTAAACATGAAAACCTTAGCTTACTGAAATTTAAAATACTTAGTTATATTCTGGCTAGCGCTATAATAAATCAGTTTACTTACTGCTAGTCGGCGCACATTAGCATTCATTTCACTCGGGTCTCTGAAGTTGCTGGTCTGTACTTCACTCAGGGCCTCTTCCTTTTCTGCCAACCACGCTCTGAACAAACTCTACAAAAGAGGTGAGTGAATAGCATCAATTTCAATTATGCTCAAGTACCACAAGCAGAGTCCAGTCCAGTCAGCAACTAGACCCATTCAATGACCTGGACTTTAAGACAAATGGATTTTAAGATCAATCCAAAAAGATTCTTTATAACTAGGAACAAAGGTTCTGAAAAACCAAATTATTTACTTTGCAGAGAACAGATTTTTAAAGGCTTCATGCAGAGACTGGATTGGATGTTCTGTCCTTCAGCAGCATGGAAGCCTCTTTTAATACCAAAAGCTGAGCAGTTATAAAGATTTAAATGACATTCTGAGCTTTACTGTGGATCTCAGTGTCACTCACTGGAGGGCTACAACTGGAGTGGTCCCATCGGAATAGCTATTAAATTAGAAAGAGAGCAAGTACAAAAGTGTGTGTGTGACAGACAGAGGTAGAGAGAGAAAGAGAGACAGATGTCTACCTGGTCTGCAAGAAGCTGTTGCCACACCATGAAGACTTCCTGCAGCTTGTGCCACCTCTCCTCTGTCCAGCGGCACACAGCAGCCCAGCGTTCACCCAAAGACTGAAGAAAGAGAATTAGTATAATTTTGAATATTATCAGAAACACATCTTAATCTAATAGAACACAGTAAAAGTAAAAAATGCTGGATCTTGATTGTATTAAGCCATTTATGGTATGGAAAACAGCATATAACAGGTTTTAACTGCAAGTATAAGTCCCATGTGCAAAAGAGTTCATAAATAAGAAGCTCCTAAAATAAATAAATAAATAAATAAATAAACAATTGAAAAAATAACATACTATCATACTTTGTATGTGTAAATCAGCAACAAAAATGGGGCAAAAGTGTTTCAATAAAATGTGTCACATAAAGGCAAATAATATGCAATAAGTTACACTGGAGGAAGATCAGCAAAAAAAAAAAAAAAAAANAAAAAAAAAAAAAAAAAAATCCACCAAGGCTCATTCAGGCTGACAACTTACTTGTAGTTGCTCCTCCAGGGCAGCTGTGGCGCTCTCACCACTGTTCTCATCAACCACCACCACCATATGTGTCAGAGAGTTGACCTTCACCTGCTCCGCCTCCAGGTCATTCTGAAGCTCCTGAGCAGAGACACAAATGCACATTGAGCTCGGTCACATATTACCCATTAACAGAGCTGGCAGAAAAGCAAGTTAGCTTTATGGTGAAACAGTGGGGACAGTGCAGGGTTCACCTGACTCCAGAGCCATCGTTAATCCGAATCGGAAAAGCACGTAGACTTTAAGTGAATACACACCATGCGACATAAGCAATTTTGCAGAAAGCTTTTGGTGTCAAGTGTGAAACTGTCATTACTTTGTGCTCCTCTATCTGTTCTTTGTAAAGCTCCAGGTCTCCAGCCACCGGTTCTGTCTCTATCTTTCTGATTCGCTCCTCAGTCTGCGTCAGCCAGTCAGAGAGCTGCTGCAACTGCTGCTGCTGGAGATCCATCAGGACTTCGTGGAGTCTGGAGTGGGAGAAAAGGGAGAAAAGAAAAGAAAGAGGAACATGGACAAAGAGAGACAGGGACCGAGAGAGAGAAAGAAAGAAAATTACTCAAACTGATCACTGAAATCACCATCCATAAATTGCCTAGTCTCACAAGTAACTGTGTAGTTTTTTTGTGTATGTGTGTGTGTGCATGTGTTGATGAATGTTTGTACAACAGCATCATAAACCTTGATAACACAGATTGAGTTTCAGTGGAAAGCCTTGGAATGTTTATCATGCATCACCCACAGAGCTGGTATCCCTCCACAGCCTTCACAGGAAACCTCATAAACTTTGATCGTCAGCAATGACACAGAAAAAAAAAAAAATCATCTACCTGGCCTGGCGGTCCATGCTAGCCACTCGGAGGCTCTCCCAGCGGGAGTTGAGGAGGCTCATTTGCTCCCGGATTTCATCCTCTTCCTCCTCTGTCAGGTTGCCCTGGGCGATCAGTTGGTTACCTGCCTGCAGCACATTACCCACGCTGCTCTGGTGCGCTGTCAGCTCCATCATGAAGGCCTTGGGCAAAGCGGAGATGAAAATTAGGAAAATATACTGCAAATCTCAGACCTCAACCAGCTTTAATTTGAAATTATAGCTGCACTCTTAACATCTCTGTAACTAAGGATGGGTTCCTTTGTGTCATTAAATTAAGGGTCACAATGTGCCAACCATGTACAAAAGGTTATATGACAGGAAAATAACAGAAGCTAGATCCTAACAATAATCTATCTGGTTCTATGCTAGCAGAGCCGCCACCTACGGTACATACTAACATCTGAATATGTTCTCTCTCTGCCCTCTCACTGCACTAGCTGTGATACTTAATATCTCCATGTAAATGTTCTGATCATCACCCCAGTACCTTGAATCCATGAGCAATGGCCAAACAAGGCTCTGAAAAGGAACTGAAGAGTTGTTTCTGTCAAGTGGCCAATAGAGGCTAATTGAAAAACCAGAAAAAGGATGAGGAAACCACTGCAAGAAGGAATTCAAGAGGAAATTTGAAGGAGCTAAGTTCCTTCTTAACTCCTCAAACCAGCCACTTTCAGCTGACTCTTCCAGTAATAATAGCAAATTAATTGAGCTTTTGTCCATTTTTGTGTGAGTTCTCTGGATGGGTAAGTATTCTCAGCTCCACTTCCGACTGAGCATACTGTTTTTCATGAGGCTTTAGCGGAGAGGTTGGAGTAAGTAGGGGAACAAACCAGATAAAAGAAACTGGACTGATTTTTTTCCTCTCCTCCCCCTAGAAAGACTGCCTGTTAAAGAGGATTTGGGTTTTGTTGCTCTCACTACCAGCTTTCTGCTCTGACCTGGATTCCACACATTAGACTTCACAAATATTCACGTTTCAGCCAAGGGAATCCAGCCAAAAGCCCCTTTGCACACATGCATATACGCTCTAACTACACCTTTTCAAGCAAGTAAGTTCTGGGCCAGGACACTGTGCTGTGTGTCCCTGTTCTCTGCTAAATTCCTGGCATTCCCAACATGTACGGAGCATGTACAGTTGGATGTGGGAGGTCTCTTTCTCTGGAACTCTATCTCATTCTCAATAATGGAGAGACAGTTCCTAGAAATGAAAGTAGTGAGTCAGGGCAATCACAACATACATACTGTATATACCTCAAAAAATGAGTTACCTGAGGCTCATCAGCCAATATAAAACAACCCATCTGTAAGTGAAATAGTCCTGGATTTGTCATCTATTAGGAATTAAGAAACACTACAATTTGTTTTAATTTTGTGGAAATATGATACTTGAGTCAAGACTCGTGAGTTGAAGACCATAATTTGATAGTAATATGGTAAATCACAGTTGTTTGTATTTCTGTATGCGTGTGTATACATGCTTGCATCTCAGCATGCCTTGGGCCAGCCTGCATCTCTCCTCCTACCTCGTGTGTGTGGAACTGCTCTTTGACTTCCTCCACATCGTCTGACACCTCATCCTGAATGTGCAGGGCATCCTCGGCCGACAGCAGCCATGTCAGTACTTCCTCTAAGGTGGTCTGATAACTGTCCAGGTCCACTTCCACCAGGCTGCCCTCCATCTCTCCCTCTGTCCCGGTTAGGGTGCTCGGGGTCTCAAGCCCGGGGCTGCTGCCTGTTTCCTCCACCTGCACACTCTGAAAAACATGAGGCAAGGGATGAAGCCAATATCCAATTTATGAAACATCTCACATGCATAAGAATGTATATGCCTCCCACAAAAAATACCAACCAGTAAGAAAACATTGTGTTGCCCACCTTAAGGCAATTGGGTAATTTTAACAATAACAAAATGGAGCAATGAGACATTTTGCTCCCTTTTTGTGACCAAATTTTTATTGATTATTTTGACTTCTCATTTGGAGCATGGATGGGAGGTATTGGAAAACACTCATAATACTTAAACAAACTGGCAAAAAAAAAAGGTTCCTCAAAATTTTCAGAAAATTACAAACATTGTGCATGACAGATGGACAGACAGATGGACAGATGAACCAGAGCCCATGTTCACGTAGGAGTTAAATGGTGAAAGAGTGCTTTAAATAGAAAGTAGTCTTTATTCTTAATGTTTTTAGAGTCTTAAAAGTCTACAGAAAATTAGAGAATGAAACTAAAGTCATGTTTCCCTGATATATGACATTGCCACGTCCTCAGTAAAAGTAATAGTAACTCAAACATAAAACTGAACATCTGTCTTGGGACAATGATGCCCATGAAACGCAGCCATACCCTTTTCATTGGCAGAATAAGCTGGCAAGTTTTAAAATATAACAAAACTTGCTCTGTTGAGAAAAGAACAGAATAAAAACAAGCTGCAGGGTATTACACTTTGGGGGGACGGGAGGGGGGGGCATTTTGCTGGACAAGACAGACCTTATTCTAGGAATCGAAGAAACAGTTATCCTGGATAAAGTTGGCTCTACAGTCAGATGGTATTGCATCAAATGAGAAACAGACAAAGAATGACAGACCTTGAAACAGACAGACATGTTTTAAAAAAAAAAGAAAGGGAGCAAGTCTTATCTAAGGTATGAAGTTGCACCAAGATGAACCAAACCTCACATTTCATGCCCTTCAATTCAAAATTATACAACACACAAGCAAAAAGAGAACTGAAGTGTAATGAGAGCATTCATGTCAACAACTTCCCAACAGCCTAACTGTGCTTCCTGCATCAATTTATTTCCCTTTAAGAGGACATATCCTTTGTGATTTTTCCTCATTTTTGTTGTAATGTAACAGGAAGTATGTTAAACTTTGTCAATGTGGCAAAAGTTGAGGTTCGCCTCAGAAGAAATGCATCAACTATGACAAACTTAAAGGTTCTCAGCTGCCCTGAACACTTCATTTTTGCTTAATCCTTTATTCCCATAATATAATGACGTCAACATATAACATAATTGAAATTACGAGGAAGTATGAGGCTAACAAGCTAGTATTTGTCAAGCATCCACCATGTCACAGCCAATCAGAACAGGCTTTTATTTTCACTCAGTGTGCACAGCAATGCTGCATCAAGGGATGTAGAGCAGAAAGTAGAGGTTTTTGATATATTTTATTTTATTTGTTTTTTGCACATTACTGCATCACAGATGTATTAAAATTGGCACCCAAATGAAATAAGAGCATCTGTATATGTCCCCTTTAAATACAGTGTCCTAAACACTCCACGGACATGTGAGGTCAACAACAACTCTGACAAAGTCTGCCAGGTCTCCATTTTCATTAAGGGAATGCAGGAAAAAGCTTCACAAAGCATAACAAATCTGTCTGGGGTTGAAATGAATAGGAGATAAAATCTTCATAGAGGCAGCCATGCCAAGTCAAAGATGACAGAAATGCTAATGGGTGTAGGATTGGTAACAGGTCAAATGGACCTTTGTTTTCCAGCCCGGAATTACACACTGGTAATGTCAAACCCAGGAAAAGGTCATCTGCTGAAAATATTCCATGACATTTTGGACATTTTGGAATAAGCCACGCACATACTGTACGCTTTTATGTTAGCCAAAAGCAGGCCTATGTCTGGCAACGACAGAGAGAGAAAGAAAGAAAGAGAGAGAAGGAGGGAGGTACAGAGAGAGAGAGAGAGAGAGAGAGAGAGAGAACTGCAGCCTCTATTTATTGACTTGTATGGCTGTAAAATAGCTGTGGTCTGGCTCAATACAACACTTCATTACCACCAGATGATTTGCCCAGTCCGATTCCTGCATTCATCACTTTTGCTGTTTTGATTCTGGAGCGATGTAATGTAGTACCATGCAATGCGCTTTTAATCAGAAAATCTTCTTCCAAACTTAAAAGGCTGTATTAGATCTCAAATTCTTACTAAAACTGAAATCAATCATGACTCTTTTATCAACATTAAAAAACTCCTAAACAACTTTATGGGACCAAATATTATGAAATGACCACTGAGGGGAAAAGCATACACAGTCATCAAAAACAAAGAAAGTCTTTATGTCTGCTCCATTCACTCTCACTACCAGCAGCATTACACATCACTTCCGATGGAGAGGGGAAGAATGCCAGGAAAGTAAACTCCCTGTTGGACCAATCAGAGTATCATTTAAAAAGACTTTTCCAGCCCTCTTTCCAGGGTGTGTGAAGTGTGTTCCCATGGGCAATGGGTAATAAAATCTTAAGAGGTGGTTTTGGGTTATGCTGACTTCCACCTGGAAAATATCTCTAGATTGACTAAAATCTTCTGAAACAAGTTCAGAAGGACGAAGCAGTAAGGAAAATACAAAAATGAAAATTAAAAATAGGACATTTTTGTATAACTTTGTAATTACTGCGTCAAGTTAGTGGAAAAGGCAGATACATTTTCAAAAGCCCACAGAAGTGAAACATTAACCATTATCAATATATGCAGGACAATCACACGTAAAAAAAAAAAGCACCTGCCACCCACATAGGCAACTGCAATTCTCACATAACCTTCAGTGAAAACTTCTCCACACAGATTGATTCCTTCATTTCCTTCCATCCTTTTACAGCGATGTGTTTCCAGCAGCATGCAGCTCGCTCAGTTGGCTAATGTCACAGGGGTGAGTCATGCTCTGCTCCCTATTTGCCTGTGCCTGCTGTGCTTTTCACAAGCAGTGCCGGGGAGAATGAAGGAGACTGGGAGTGACTCACTCTGTCTGGCAACACACAATGTGGTACTTTACAACATTCCCCGCGCATGCAATTAAAAGCATCTATGGCCTTCAAGCTGAATGTTATCACAACAGCAAAAGTTGAAGCAGTTGTTCTGAGTCCAGATTTTTGTGGCCCCAGCTTTGACTGGGGCCAGTTTTAAAGTTTTAAAAGGAGCTGAACTATAATCTGCCTGGTCACAGAAACAGATAATGGCTTGTTTACAGCAGCTCTGACAGGGTTTCAGACAGGCAGCCGCTGGAAAACACATATCTACCTGGCTGAAGCACTCTGTCACTGCTCAAATAATTGGCCCGTGGGGATTAATGAAGTTGAAGTATTATATTTACTGCTGTGTTCTGCTGCCTTCACTGCTGAGACTTTCAGGCTTTCACATAACCTCGGCTTTTTGAAAGACAGATGCAAGCAAGTGAGCAACTGTTTTTTTTCTTTTTTTTTTTTTTTNTTTTTTTTTTTTTTTCTGTGAGTTATTTTTAAAGATGTTAGCAAAGCAGATTGACCTCTCAGTTAAAGCCACATGCACTTCCATATATTTCTAAAAATTCAGCCAGCATTTCCTTGTGTCTTCTTGCTGCTTTCTTAAAGGATTGGTGATTTTGCATGATTAAGCCCAATACATGCACACATCCAAGCCTGAATACACATTACATTACTGACAACCAATTTCCAAAACATAAAACATGCTATTTTGCTAAATCCTCTAATCTTTCAAAATCAAATGTTCAGGTAATACACCCACTTTAAAATTCAGCGTTTCTCCTGTAACAGCTATGCATGATTGCAGAACCATATGGTCGTTATAATTTCTCTGTAAGAGAGCAGTCTTCTACTGGGACTATATTCCCTGTCGGAGAAATACCTTTTCTTCCATATACTCCATGTTAAATTAAGTAACTTCAACAAAAAATAATAACAGCAGAAGGTAGGAAAATATTCTAAAATGTACTGTTTTCGTAGCATGTTTTGGAAAATGGTTGGCAGCAACGTAACGTGTATGTAGGTTGCATTTATTGGGCGCAAACATGCAAAATCACCAGTATGATCCTTTAAGCCTCTTTCACTGCTGTCTCGATAACAGCTTGTGACTGTTCTGTGCCCCATAGAGGCATGGAGTGCCACAAAACTAACTTTATTTATAAAAGTTTATATGGACTATACTACACACAATGCTGTAAGAAATGTTCACTGGCCTGTTTTTTTGTTTGTTTTTTTTTAGCATACTTGGGCCTTTATGATAAGAACAGACTTTCAAAATGAACTGAGTATAATGCAATAATGCACTTTAGTTTTTCACATCATGTAGTAATTATACTGTATCATACTGTAATGTACATTTACCTGAGCAGTGAGGCCTGAACCTGAGTCCTCAGCCTCCACTTTGTATTTGCGTGGCAGGGTTTCCACTTCTCTGATAGCCTCCATGCTCACATCTTTGGGCAGAACAGCGAACAGCGATGTGATGTACATGATGATTGACTTCTTATCTGGCAACTGCACCGCCACATCTGAGAGAGAAAGACCAAGAGAGAGAGAGAGAGATGTTCAGCAAGAAGGTCGGAAATACAAATTAAGCATGAGAGGCAAGAGGAAAAGGGGGTTAAAAAAAAAGGTGAAAATTGCAAAGCAACTGAAAAGCAGCATTGCAGATAATAGTTAAGGCTGACAAGGTAATTAGGTGGTTAAAATGGGTGAGGGGGGGAGACAGAAAGTGGTGGGTTGAGGCAAGTTATGCTGATTAAACCTGGATTTGACACAGGTCAGGTCTGCCTGCTCCTCAGTCATATCAAGAACAGTCTGAATCTGGGCAGCTGAAGCGCATGCACACACATGCATACACATAAGCACACACAGACTCAGAGCATCTACAGAAGATAAATGAACTACAAAAACATTTCTTTTACAAATCTCCAACCAAGGAAACACCAAGCTGTTTGCTATAAAGTGAGCATATCCAAATGTTGGCAGGAAGGTTAGTGGTATGTGTGAAATTTGGACGCAAGGTTGACTCATTCCACATGCAACTTTGAACTTTTTTTTTTTGGAATACCACAAAACATCTGTAATTGGTAGTTTTCAGAGTCAAGACCAAATCGCTGGCAATTCATAAGTGATTCCCAAGACTTGGCATTTCAGTCTTGATTTATGATTGAGGAACGTGCCTGTCTTGACTTGGGATTTGACTTTAAACATGCCTGCCTTGACTTGGGTCTTGCCTGTCTAACTTGGGACTTTCTTGTCTTGACTTGGACTTATCTGTCTTGCCTTGGTATTGACTTGCGACTTGCCCATCTTGACTTGATATTTGACTTGGACGTTCCTATCTTGAGTTGGACTTGTTTGTCTTGACTTAGGACTTGATTTGGGAATAGAGTGTCTTGACTTGGGACTTGCCTGCCTTGGCTTGAGACTAGTCTTAGGACTTGTTGCCAAAACTCAATACTTACATACCTATGATTTACGAAACAATGACTTGGTGCCACCTCTGGTAGTTTTTTAGAACAAACGTTACAAACTTTCTATTTCTATTTGCATCCACATGGAGATTGCTGGTACCTTCAGGATCAAGAAGCCTCACGACAGCCAGCTGTTGCTTGGCTACGGTGAAGGCGTGGTCTAGTCTCTCCACAGGACTCAGACGGACCACCTGATCCCAACTGATGGCATTTGGCCTGAAGTCACACACAGAACAGCAAAAACACTGTCAGTTAATTCATAACCCACATACACACACACACACACAATTTGTCATTTGTTTCTTGATTTTTTTTTTTTTTTTTTTTTGGAGAATTCATTATCTTTTCTTGATCAAATCCCTGGTGTATAAATACACTTATCAACATTTGATAGTCATATATGCCCTGAGACAAGCGCTGGCCCCAACCAGAGCAAGGGGGGTGTTTGTTGAGGCCAGTGGGTGTGGAATGTGTGTGTTCAGTGATCCACCTAAACCCTCGCCCAGGTCTAAACCAACACTGGCCTCTCTCACAGCTCACACGGCTGTGTATGTGTGTGTGTCAGGGTTATAGCAAAAAATACCCCATCCTCTTCTCCTGCTCTTTCTTTCACACACAGCAGCGCACACACACACACCAAGAGTGCGCAAACACTGACTTGGCAGGCGTAAACAGAGCAGGTCAAGCAGCGTACACACACACTCTGCAGGCGCTGCCCTGCTAGCCTGACTTTTCACCACTAACACAGCCTGGATGTCCTCTCTCTGTGTCTACACACACACAAAAAAACTTTCCTAAATAATCTCAAATCTAAATGGCACGAGAGTGGGCTTACAACCAGGCTATGGTAGAAAAATGTTTGTTGACAACTTTACCCCCCGAGAGTCACCCCCACCCCACCTGAAGTGGTGCAGGATGGCATTGAGAGCCAGGCCGTCAGCCCAGCTGGTGGNCCCACCCCACCTGAAGTGGTGCAGGATGGCATTGAGAGCCAGGCCGTCAGCCCAGCTGGTGGTGAAGTTCAGCACATTGACCTCTGGGTATGAGTGGGTGCACTGGCGTACCCAGCTCAACAAGATCTTCTCACTGTTGGTCTGCTGCAGGTTGGACATGATGTCCTTCATGATGTCTTTCACCTACACGCAGACAGAAAGACACAAAAGATGCTCATGGAGATACAGATGAACGAACAAGACGAAATGTACTGTATGTATTTCTTTCCTAAGCTTTACGCAACCATTCCAGGCTCGCAGGAAAACAAGGAGCACCGCATTCCTGCCCCATTGATGTAGAAAGCCGTCTTATTCGTATGATGATCTCAATAAGTGAGGCAAAATAAGACCATCGGCAGAATAGGTCTATTTTTATTTTTTATAAAGCACAAACATTACAACATTTTCTTTCTTCCCAAACTCATCATATAGCAAACAGCATTCCAATATCTCCACAAACAAAAATGTAAATGTATAAATTTGAACTAAAAAAGGCACGTTATTGGCCTTTGATGCTGTTTTATTTTTATTTATTTATTTTTTTTTGTGGTGACAAAAGTATTATTTTCCAACTTTTCAGCTCTCTCCATTAGGCGAGTAATTTTCATTATGCAGCACGATTGGTGCATAAGATGAGGAACATGATTGGCTGAGCATATAATAGTAAAACACCACAGCCCTATTATTAATAAGGATATCCAACTTTTGTCACATAGATATATATGTATATGTATATACTGTATATGCTCATAGTCTACAAGTGATTTGCAGCTGCACAATATCAGGGCAATTTTATTCTCTGTGCAAGCTCACTAGCCATTTCAGCAGGACACACAAACACACACACACAATTATAAACTTTACTTGTTGTGAATACAATGAAAGGAGTGACATTAAGATAAACGCTTTGCTGAAAGAATTGACAGCATCCAAACTTTTCCAGTAAACACTAAAAAAAAAAAAAAAAAAAAAAAAAAACCAAAAACTAATTACCTTCAAGCGGTTGTTTAAATTTTCAGCCCATCAAATTCACATAAAGCAGTGGATGATAAGCGTGTGCAGCACATGCACACGCACGCCTTCCATACACAGATAAATACACCTTTCTATCAGCTTCTATTTTTGGAACCTAAAGCATCACTGAGCGGCAGGTCTGCAGTCAAAACAAACAGAAATGAGTGACGGCAATGCAACGTGCGTGTGTTTGTGTATGTGTGCTCACCTGCCAGTGAAGGATAATACTCCAGATGAGGCCCAAGGTCAGCTTGTGGTTCCCATCCACAATATCTGTCCCTCCAATGTTTACCAGATCCACCTGCAGGAGGAGAATGAGACAGAGGCTTGTTGATAAAAAAATGTCACTTGTTTTAAGCTGCGGCAACATCTCTTGCTATGTAAACTATTATGGAGTGGCTGCTAATCATCTACTTAAAATCTCTTTTTCTTATAAATACAACAGCACCGTTTCAAGCATTAGTTATTAACGGTCAGATCATAAAGTAATATTTGACTTTCTTAATGCAGCAGGGTAAATAATTTGCTTCACTTGATGAACCTCCTGCACCCCTCAGCCATTTTCAACACTTACAGCGGAGTCCTTCTGAACTATGCATACATAACACACCGTGGAATATATTGCTTTCCAGTTCTACCTAATGTGTGCAGGCATGTGTGTGTGTGTGTATATGAGAGAGAGAGAGAGAGAGACGCTTATTATAGCGATGTAGCCAAGCATGGAGTGATTATGTATAAATATTGTGGAGAGGATCAAGGCACAGAGTGGAACATGAGGTCAACTGCCTGCTCAAACTGAATCGTGACCTTTGCCTCCGTGACCTGTGACCTGTCTCTAGTCCCAATTAGTCCCATCCTGCCACAACATTGATGCGCTCTCTCTCTCTCTCTCTCTTTCTCTCTCCCTCTCCCTCCCTCCCTCCCATTCTCAGAAGCTGATATATCTACTGATGAACAACATAAGAGCATGCGCAGCCACATGCCAAGACGGCCGGTACGTCCTCACACCCTTGCTGTTAGGAAGTGGGGAGTGAGTAAATGGCACTGCAATAACAAGATTTTCCCAGATGCAAAGGGGGGATTTTTGGTCTGCATGAATGCACAGGACCATTATGGCCGCTGCAGTTATTTCAGTTGACAGAGAAAAAACTTCAGCACACATCTAACACATGCATGATGTGTGCAAATAAGCTTATATTCATATCAAGCAAAGAAGACAATGATTCATTTTCACTAGGACCTAAACTCAATTACTTTTTAATGGCCTCCAAGGTTCTGTTTGGCAGATTTGAATTGAAATGGGGCTTAAAGGACAATACTGGCGATTTGGCATGTTTGAGTCCAATATATACAACCCGCATATATTGGACTCAATATACCATTTCATAAAAAAAACTACTGGAGCGGTAAATTTGACCTTCTAGACTGCCATTGGTGTCAGTTCATTCCAGTATATTGTTAAAATTGATATATCGTCAAAAAAATCCTGTCAACTCAAGAAATCAAGTTAATAATTTTCGATACTATATCAATGCAAAAATAAAATATTAATGACTAATGATATTAATTTCTACATTTCACATATTGGTTTGTATATAATATGAGGCCAAAAACCAGCAGAAGTTTCATGCAAACTCCTCTTTGTTATTTCCCATGACCATGCCTTCTTATCTCCCACTGCGAAAGTCAAGGCATTATGTTTGACTATTATACACAGAGAGGAGGAAGGATGGAAGGAGAAAGCGAGGGAGGCAGAGAGGCAAAGAAAAATACATGTACATAAAGAACACACTCCGGTACAAGGACACAGGAGAACAATGGTTCTGGTTAACTCAGTAGGACGTGGTTCAAATGTAAATATCTAAAGACAGCAGGGTTTTTTTTTTTGTTTTTTTTTTAACACAACAGCAGTTGCTTTTACAGATTACCGTAGTTCCCTCTCTGGCTGATGGTGTGTTAATCGCTGAAAGCACAAACGGTTGCAGAGTTTTGGACCTTATTGACACACAGAACCACTGAAAATCAACAACCAAACAGCATCTGATGTGATGATATAAAGAAAAGAATTTGCAGCACTCACGTTGTTTTGATGGAGGACTTGAAGTACTTTGTTGACATTGTTAAGGGCGTGCACTCTGGTGGAACCTCGTTCTTTGGTCTGAGGAACAGGAAATACAACACAAATCAGCTGACAAGCTTGATTATGGCTCACCAATCATAAAGTCGCAAAAGGAATTTGTCTGAGCATTCCTTTCGTTTAGCAGTCCATGAAATCATGAAATATTCTAGGTAGTTTTTGGATTTTTGAGAAAAATTCATGTGTAAATATTCATTCAGGGAGTCCAAATGTTTTCAGAGGCATTCTTCCACCTGCAGAAAGTATGCCATCACTCAGCATGGTGCTTCGCAACCATGCATTCATCACACCCATTATGTTATCACCAGTCTCCACTGGGCAACTTATAGAAAGAATGGCAGGATGAATGTCTGCCAAGTGAAAATCCTTTTAAAGTCCTCACATAACTCAGCCACTCATTAGCACCCAATTATAGAATTAGTATCCTGTACCAGGGAGTGGGTGTGCATGCATGTGTGTGTGCAAGGTGGTATCTTCAGACAGCTGGCACTTTGAAAGAAGCAGGTGCTAGAAAGCAGATACACTTCTGAGGCTGTCAGAGAGGTGATGCTGATAAGAAATGAGTACCCAATAACACAAAAATGTGTGTGTGTAAGCACGTATATGAACACAAACAGCCACTGGAATGAGCAGTCAATTTCGCTTATGAATATGATTTTTTTTTTTGTTAGCTTCCTTATGGGTATCTAAAGGCTACAAACAGGTTCATAGGGTTAAATTAGTTTTATAGCCTAATCTCTGCTGCTACCAGAAAGAAGATATTGTACATTACAGCATAAAGTAATAGGAACAAAAACGGTCTAACATCTTTTAAAAAAAAAAGGGAATAAAAGGAGAAATTGGACAATATTTATAATAATATCTCATTTTTCATCTAGATATTTCTATTTAAAGAAGAAAATCATCTGCTGTGTGGGTCAAATATTTACATTAGATTTAACATTAGATTTTACATGAGCTAATGTGTAATATTTCCATGTTTTGTAGTTTGGTTGAATGCTCACCCTCAATAAATAGCTTTTCTTTAAGCACAATACAAGTTCAAAAAGTACAGAAACACAGACAGCATGAGACACTACAAAGTCACTGTTTCCAATACGCAAGATTTAAAAAGATGAATCAAGCTAAATAATATACACGAATCTGATCAGTTCGAACAAGTTCTATATGAATAAATGAGAAAGCCTCTTAATTCCCATCCCTATACAAACACAAGAAAATGTATCATTTCAAAAATAAATGATCATATCTCCCCACTAATACAGTTTGAAAAGACCCAATGACTGAATTTCCAAATACTGTATGCAACAAGTCCTACACACTCGAAAAATGACACAAACTCACCAAGACAGTTCCAGTGAGACCCTCCAGCAGGTCCAGCAGCTTCCTCCCATCCCGCAGGTCAGAGAACATGTCTTTGATGGGCGTCTTCTCCGTCTGATTAGGCAAAAACGCACAACAAATGGTCTGTTACTACTTTCTCATTACAGGCTGAAATGGCCCAGATCGGTTTTTTGTTTTTTGTTTGTTTTGTTTTGTTTTTTGCATACATTTGACAAAGACCTGATTTTTTCCGAGCAGCGTGGACAAACCAAATCAGATTTTATTCATATCAGATTCATATCAGATTGTGGCCACTTGTATATGTGGTCCCAGATTCATATCTGATCTCTGGTTATGTGTGAATGGTTAGATCAGAATTCACTTTTTTTTTTTTTTACATCTCACTTCTCTGGTGCATGTCACTGTCAGCATTTTTCAGTGTTGGATCCTTGCAGCCCAGTAAAAATAAATATGGAAGACAGCTCCAACAGCACAAGGGGTCAGTGGAGAGATGAGGAGATTCCAAATTTGTTAGATATACAGTGAAGAAGCTTCAATCCAAGCTCAATTAGAGGAACATATTGGAACCAAGCAGTTTTTAAAGGAATTACATGAGAAATGGCTGGGCACGGTTCCATTTTTATTGTTCAACGCTTTTTTTGTTATTTTTCAGGAGCACATGGGGATCGTGGTTTTTTTTTTTTTTTTNGTTTTTTTTTTTTTTTTGCTAAATGTGCACATGTGGAAGTTTTCCTCACTAGAGTGCTCGTCTGAAAGGGGCTTTACAAACATGACCTTCAAGACAAAAAGCAGATCTGACTAAAAAATCTGAATTGAGCGTTAAGACCTGTAATATGAACGTAGCCTTTATTTCATACTTCCAGACTGATGCTGTAGAGTTTGACTGACTAACCAGTATAAGTATAACCAGTATAAAACTTGGTGACTTTGAACATGTATGTTTGGCCAGAATCAGTAAATTAAAGAAAACAAGAAATGAAAATGTGTCTACTACTAACAGCATCACCACGATCATGCACAATTTGCAAGCATCTAAAGCACAAAGAAAAGACAAATCCTTTAACGGCTGCAGTAACAGATTAAGTAACAGCTGAGGAGTGTATATATTTATACAAAACCAGTTAAAAATCCTTTGTTTATGGAAACATGAAAGACAGATAAAAACAGGACCACACACATGAAACTAGAAGCTGCTTTGAACCAAAGTTAGACAGTTTTTGAAAATATGACATATTAGGATAAAAGATATCTATGGTTTACAATATACATTTATACAATATTTTATTCTTTTTTCTTGCTTGGAACAAAGCTACTTTGCTGTTGGCCTCAGCATGTGTCTGTCTTCAGCAATCAGCAAGGGAAGATTCAAGAATAACACTCAGTGTGTCGATTTTAATCAGAAAAAAAAAGAAACAAAATACTCCCTTACCAAACTGAAGCTATTTTAAGCTTCAAAATCTATAACTCTGCTTTAGGGCTTTGAGAATTCCAATTAATTAATGTAGTCAAAGGTTGGCATCAAACTGAAAAACTCTACAATGATTCACGCTACCTTGGAGAATTGTGCATTAATCCATTTGGTGAACGTTTTCTTCTGTACAGCATCATGCTCATCTGTAGAGGGGGGACGGGGAGGGAGGGAGGGAGGGAGAGAGAGAGAGAGACATCAGTGGTGTTACAGCAAACCATTCTTAGTCCATTTCCACTTGTTTATTTCAGGACATTAACTGGCTAAATTGACTCTTACACTGATCTCACGTCATTTTAGCTAAAGGGGTCTGAGGCTTAAAAGTGGAATGATCTTTGCACCTGGAACATCAGAAAATTACAGATAACATCCATGCAAGAGCAGCTAATGCATACCAAATGTCAAAAGGTAAAGGTGAAAATACTGCATGTGCACACACACTAAACTGACCAATTTATAATCCCCCATAGCAGCTGAATCCAAATGTACAAATTTTTCACATTCTCTTCCCCCTTGACTCCCTCCCTGCTCCTCCTTTATTCTCTCCAACATTGGCTCAGTAATAAGGCCTCATTGTGTGTTGGATGGAGGGTCTGCTGCTTTGATGTGCGATGGCTGACTCCTGGACTAGATCCGAGTAGCCCTTACAAATCCTTCAACATCGAAAAAAACTTTTTTGACTTGACTAGGATTCGTTTCACGTATCTTGTAAGAATACGGCAGAAAAGCAATTATTTCAGTTACTATGTTTATATCTGTATCATGAAATTTAGCCTTAGCTTGTGATGCATTACAGAGATAAGCACATATAAACCTGAAAGTTTAATAATAATTTTAATTTGAAGAGTTTTCATTCAGTGTGCACAGTGGTGCTGCAGCATGAAAGAGTAGAAGTGGATAATTGTGTTTTTATGCTTATTAAGGCATTGTAAAGGTTACAAAAATAGAGCATAACAGGAAAATAAAAACATGGAAAGCTGTATTGTATGTACCATTTAGTCTGAAAAATTCTCTAAAGCTTAAGTGATTATGAAATAGTCACACCACTTCACCAGGTAATTGTCGCAGTAGAACAGCATCAAAACAGAACAATGGAAGGATCTAACATTATACCAGAGAAGCTTAAACTAAAGTATGTTGTTAAACATACGAGGAGCCTCCCATGTTCTGTAAGGTTTAGTTTAACTTGTTTTTTTTTCCTCTCATGTGCCCGTTTGTGACCTCCTAAATAACCAGTTCATTAAGCTGTCAATCAAGTTCAGAATTACACACCTGAGGGCAATGGGTCAAAAAAATGTTCACATCTGCTACGCATCCTGACTGAGATTTAAGACTGTAAACTGGAGCCTGAGACATGTTAAATGCATATGTGTGTGCATTAAACAGCCACTGTCATTCAATTAGCTATGGTGTAAAGCACTATGAACTGAACAAAAGGTCAAAGGTTATGATCACCAGCCCCGGGGGTCGTCAGCTTCTTTGTTTGGAGTGTGTGGAGTGTATGTTGTGTGTGTATAGTCGCCAACTCGGTGAGAAGGGGCATAAAAACAAGAATGTACCCCAAGGGGAGGCCAGGGAGAGGAGAGAGGGATGAGAGAGGTGAAGAGGTGAGAGGATGAGATAATAGATGGAGGAAGAGAGAAGACTTGGGGAAACTGCAGCAAAACTTTTTCCCCTTCATGTCACAATTTCATACTCGGGCTAAAATTTATTTTAATGACTGGATATGAAACTTTTGCCAAGTTGTTAATCATTTTGGATGATTTAAAGTGCCGGGAAATACGACTGTCACATTTATGTGTGTATGAATATTTGATCAGTTTCAAAACTCATTCTTAGCTATTTATTTCTTATTTATTTCTAGGTCTTGTGTGGCTTCCAGAAATGTCAAAAGGACAGGAAGAGAAGCTGATCGAGGATGTTTGGGGGTTATGTGGGAACAGACAATGAGGTGGGAGAGATTTTGAGAAAGTATATGATCATACGATGATTTCTCTGGAAATGGTCCTCATGAGACTGTACTGCCCTATTTTTCCACATAAATCAAAAGGAGCAACATTAACCTAAAGGAATTTTCCCTTAAGAGACAACAAAAAAAAGTGAAGGAGATGATTGAGGAGGATGAGGGAGAAGGAAGATACAAGAGATGGCAAAAGAAAGCCCAGGGGTTGGTTGATTTGTGGACAGAAAGAGGTTGATGAAAAGCAGCAGGGGCCACAACACAAGCTTCTCAAAAAAATGATGGCAATCAATCACAGTGGGTAAGTAACAGGCAGGAAAGAGAAATATATGTGACAGACAGGAGGAGAGAGAAAGGCAAGGAAACAGATGAGGAAAAAACAGGGAGACATTCAAGAAAAGAATCAGTATGTAGGGAGAGGAGGAGGAGGAGGAGGA
>VXCM01000071.1:298022-456771 GCA_014773175.1 Lucifuga dentata | reverse complement strand
AAAAAAAAAAAAAAAAAAAAAAAAAAAAAAAAAAAAAAAAAAAAAAAAAAAAAAAAAAGGCCCATGTGGAGACCTCCTGTCCTTACAGCCTTATCGGCACCCTGTAGAGGCCTCTGAGGCCCCTGAGGAGAGGGTCCCTGTGGGCTCAGGTCTCCTGGGTTCTCCACCCTACCACCTCCACAAGACAATAAACCCGATTCATACGCACTGCTCACCCCCAGTCCCACCCAGCACGGTGCAGGAATGTCTTACTGCTGGATGGATCAAAGCAGTGACAGGACTCTGTGTGTGTGTGTGTGTGTGTGTGTGTGTGTAGTATGTGTGTTTACATGAGTAAGAGGGCGAAAAAGAATGGTTAATACACCATTTCATACAGTGCTCTTGCATCATTTTGCTTATGTCTATCTGTTTACACAAGTACTTAAGCCATATGTGATACACACAACTTAGGCTGACATTTATATGATGAAAAAAACACACACACACTTAAGTTCTTACCAGCTGTGGTCTTACTCTTAACTTTATGTGACTAGCAACGAGAGTATGACAAAAACTAAACAAATATGCTGTTCTTATATGTGAATGAGCCTTATAGCAAGCTCAGACTGTACCATTTTAGTTCCGATTTTCCAGTTCCAGACAAACGGTGGAAATCATAAAACAAAGCACCATATTTCACACATCCATATAGGAAAATAGCATCATGCAGCCAAGTTTCCACATTTAAACAAATATACTTCTGAACAGACATGGTCAAGTATGGTTAATGTACTCAGAAAAAGAATGTTTCTCTTCCTCAACAGCCAGGCAGGAAGCAGCGATAACATCAGGAAGTGTAATCCCACTGGTGTCTTCCCACAGTTCATTGAGCACACACATGCTTATAAATACACTGTATGTGCGCACACACACACACACACACACACACACACACACACACGTATACACGTAGCTCNGTGCGCACACACACACACACACACACACACACACACACACACGTATACACGTAGCTCAGCTTGAAGCTCACAACATTGTTATATACAAGATTCCCATCTTACAAATGTTCTTACATTTCCATGAAAGAGCATTTCCATGACCTAAACTATAGTTCACAGCCTGCTGATAATGCTTTTTATTTTGCTCAAACACAAGAAAGGAAATGAGATTAATAAATTAGAAAACAGCCAAGGGAATCATTTAATTAAAAGCTAAAAAAAAAAAAAAATCTATTTGATGCAAGCATTAAATTTCTAGGCTGTTCTGATTTCCTTGACTTGACTTGATTTTTTGTTTAAGCCCAATAAATACAACCCACATACATGTTATATTTCTGACAACCATTTTCTAAAACATAAAACCATATTTTACTTTTCCTGTTATTTTGCCAAATCCCCTAATTTTCAAAACTCAAATGTTCAGGTGATACACCACCTTGAAATTCAACATTCACCTGCTAACACTCACACATATAGTTGAAGACAAAATCGTTTTAATTTCTTGGTAAATGCAGTTTTCTCCTGGGGCTATATTCCCCGGCGGAGACATACATTTTCTCCTGTGC
Organism: Lucifuga dentata; assembly: GCA_014773175.1. Taxonomy (NCBI): domain Eukaryota; kingdom Metazoa; phylum Chordata; class Actinopteri; order Ophidiiformes; family Bythitidae; genus Lucifuga; species Lucifuga dentata. The sequence continues at coordinate 455,210 of VXCM01000071.1, read as the reverse complement.
AGCTCCTTGCTGTCCAGTTAAATTAATAACTTTGACAAAATATAAGAACAGAATTTGTTTTGCTGCGATGGATTACTTATCTCAAACTCGTTCCACATCTCTACAAGTTGATTTTAACAGCGTACTGGAATTAACTGAAACCACAGTCTGGAAGGTAGGAAAAAAAATCTAAAATGTACTGCTCCAGTAGTACGTTTTGGAGAATGGCTGGCAGTAACGTAACATGTATGGAGTTTGTATATGTTGGGCTCAAACATGCAAAATCATGGAATGCTCAAACAAACCCCAAACATGACAAAAAAGGGCAAAAAGGGTAAAACAAGTAAACACATATGTTCCTCAAAAGCTGTAAGGAGCTGGCCTGGGACACGGCGCAGACACTCGTATAAATAAATGGCCTCATTACAACCAGCCTGCCAGTGTATCGCTGCCATCAAACAGGTGGAGAGAGTCTGTGACCAAGTAGCAAGAGAGAGAGAAAAAAAAAAGGAAATGCTGCAAAGGCGCTGAGGTGAAAATCAAACAAACCATCAAGGTTTCCACAGCAGCATCACACATGTAAACACAAGAGCTTGGAGCTTAGACAAACAGAGATATTTACTAAGTTTAACCACAGCAGCTAAGTAGCAGCTGCCTTTTGAGAAGTTGCACTAACAGCTAAAATTTGACTTTTGCTCACAATTTGCCTGGTAAGGGTGTAAGTAAAGCTTTATAAATGCAAGTGTGGCCAACAAATATGGGATAGGATATGATAGGGCTGGACAGGACAGGACCAGATAGGATAGCACAAGGTAAGGTAGGACAAGACGGGACGGGACAGGATAAGAAAGGACAGTGCGGAGCAGGAAAGGACATCATAGCCATATAGTTATACCTCAAGCAATTGGATGTTTTATGTTTTATAGGTATTGCACCCAAAAATTCATCTTATTTTTGTGAGGCTAAATTCTTGGACAAACGTCCCTGGGTTTATTGGAAGCAGTAAGGCACTGCTTGACTTGGCTATGAAACACACACACACACACCTTTCAAGCAGAGGCTGTGCTCATAAAAGGTTTCCCCGGGTGAACTTCACCATGACGGGAGGCTGGAAACAGACACAGCTGTTTGCTGTCTTCTGTCTCGGCTCACTGAGGGACACTAATTGCCATACACACACCACACACACACAGTCCTAAAACAATTGCACTGATCAGATTTCAAGTCAAACATCGCCATCATTCTACTCGTCTGTACCAACAAACTTTGACAGACACACATACACACTAAAAAAACTTAAGTGCACACTCAACTCAACCCTACTCACACTTTGATGGCAGAGATTTATTCTATTTTGACTCTGTAGGTTGAGAGGAATGCACAGAATTCCTGTAATTTCACATGCATTCCTCCCCCATCCCTCCATCGGTCACTTGTCTAAGCTTGTCCCAGCCAGCACAGCCTTGTTGACACTCTCCCCCTGCCAAGATCTGGGAATTTGTTAGTAAAGCACTCCTAAAGTCCAGAAAGATTAATCCATTTCCCCACTTTACAGTCTCAAAAACACCCCTGTGGTGTGTGTAGGTACATGAATTGATGTAATTAAAGGAGAGCAGAAAGATTAGGGGCGCTGCAATTTGCTGTACATCTGAGTACGTTGGTGAATTCTGTACTGCAGGCCAGACCATTCTACAAACCACAGGCATGACAAACACACTGTATGTGAGCAGCTTTTACTGTTGAGTCAGACAGATGAAACTATGAAGCAAGTGTAACTGTGTCGGACTGACATCAGCTACATCCAAGTAATCCATTATAATCCAATCATCAAATTTGTTTTTGAAGCCTAAGATAATATAATATTACAAAGCAGTGGTGCTACCAAAACCTATTGGCTTTGCTCACATGCACTAATAATAGAACTTTTTGATTAGAAAACTGATTTTGATGCAAACACTGACCAAGCTGCACCCTTTGTATACCTGTCTGAAAAACTGAGCAGTCAATGTATAATGTATTGTATTTTTAGGCTATAATAGCTTTGTTTAAACATTTAATGTGAACATTTAACTGGAATGCTCCGGAGAGTTTTGTTTTTTTTTTTTCCATTAAGTCAGTTCCTTTGAATTTTTTCCCAAATAATCCTGGATTGCATCTGTCCAAATAGTGCAAATGCATAAACGGTAAATATGCACCATTTCATCTACATAATATGCATCTTTCTTATAGCATCTTAGCTTCTCATTCAACTGAACTCATTCAAAGCTTGCATAAAAGACGCTGTATCTGTCACTAATACATGCAAACGTACCACACCTTAGCATAATACCTGTGACACACCTGGCTGCCACCAAGCATGTGTCACATGTCACATAGCTGCTAATATTCCTACCTCTGAGTTTGAGCCCATGCTCTGCCATCTTTTCCCAAAAGCTGCCACAATGCCAAATCGAAGAAGTGCCAAAAACCAAAAATAGGAAATAGTGATAGACCAAGAGTATCAGTGCAGAACAGAATCTGACATTCCTGCCTCCCTCTGTCTGACTCCGTCACTCCTTGACCAGAGAGGGAGGAAAAGATGAGAAGAATGCAGCAGAGGGAGGGGAGGTACAGAGGGACACCACCAATGAAAGAGAAACAGACTGGGTACAGAGCAGAACAGGACAAGGCAAGTCAAGTGTGGGGAATCATAATGCATTGTGAGATAGGGGATTACACAAAAACACACAATGCTCTGTTTATGACCATCCCAGCATGCAACAGGACAAAATGCAAGTGCCTTACCAACATGTCAACAAGCGACAACGAGAGGCACATCAGCCTGGGATCTCTCACACAACATGCACACGGAATGAACATAGACACAACACAGAAAGGTGGTGGAGGAGATATGGAGGACAGGAGCCATGAACTTTCTATTTAACCCAAAGGTGGTGAAAACTCATTTATTTTCCACAACATATTACATTACCAACCAGACTACCAATTTCTATGATACAAGGGCTATCCAAGCACAGGAGCCTGAATGAGAATACTAAGTGTTAAAGTTGTCATGTCATTGTTATGCTAATCTAAGCACATAAAAAAACAGTTTTGTGATAGTTTTTGGATGCAAACAAGAAGCTGATAAGCTAATGATATAGGGGCAGCATGACAAAATTACTGCAACTTTATGCAGATGCACAAAAACCACATAAAAAGTCCCTATCTATTTCAAAACCCTGTCGAAATAAGAGGAACTGAAAGCAAATTAAAGTTTAAAAGTCATGCATAATGTTAAATATGGATTTAACTCCTATGGGTACAAAGGGTGGAACAGTCAAGAGCTGGTATGTTTTGATTGTGATGCTGAAGTTGCTGTCATTTACCAGACACAGGATAAACCATCATTTGGATATTCATTTGGTTTGAAACCACTTTTAGATGGTAAAAATGATATGACTCCTCAACTTTGGAGGTGAATTGGGGAAAAAAATGTCGTTTTCTACCAGGCTTCTTTGAAATCGCTGTTAAACTCCATTTCCTACAGATGTGCTCATCCACTTACCTAGAATAGAACCACTTTCCTGCTTCCTTTTCCTCCTGAACAAGTTACGCTTTCTCCACGGCAGCCACTTACTCAAATTCATGACAGAAAAGAAGAGAAAAAGAGAAGAATCTAGAGAAGGAATGAAAAAAAACAACAAATCCGGAAGAGGAAGAAAAGATGATGGCAAGGGGAGAGAGAGAGAGAGAGAGAGAGAGAGAGAGAGAGAGAGAGACAAAGAGAAAGAGAGAGAGAGGAAGTCGAGGTGTGAGAGCATTTATAGAGTATGCTGGGTTTGTTTACTCGAGGTGTTGGGCTGCTTGTGCGCTGCGACATCACACACACATTCTCAACAGGAGGGTGGGAAAAGTGGGTGACAAGAGTTCAGCCTGTCAATTAAAAGGTAAGTGACAGGTGGCGGAGAGCTGGAGGTGTGTGTGCATGTATGTGTGTGTGTGTATCAACTGACAGCTGAAACTCCCCAATAACACAGAGTGACGTGGACAACAGCTCTCAGTCTCCCATGTTGCATAAAGTGATAAACACGACCCAAAGTCACCTCAAACATAAAAACACTCCACTGCCACTCTGGGATAAAACGGCCTCTTCTTCTTCCTCTACAAATTTTGATCATCAAATAGATGATTTATGGAATAAGAGCCGCTGGTTTTACAGTCAAAACTGTGACCGTTCTAATGAAACAAGAACAGGGCAAAGGCCTGAGTCCAGTTGCTCATTGACATATTTAGTCAATGAGGAGCAACTGAACAAACAGCTCTATTCCCACAGAGTGTGTGTGTGTTGGGGGTGGAGGGGGGGGTGTAGAAAGAGAGAGAAAGTTGGGTTTCCTATGTTTTTGTTTACACTCTTCCTTTCCTTCATGAGGAGGAAGTAGAGGAGGGCTAGCAGCCCAGTCTGCCCCCGTGACCGAGTTCCAGAGTCTGAGTGAAACAAGTCCACTTCCTTCCACAGAGTCCACTTCCTTCCACAGAGGGTTCCACCAGTTGGCCTGGACGCAGCCTCAGAGTAATTAAGTGGATTGAGTGAGGCTGGATTTGGGCAGTGACTGAAGGAATCAAAATACCAAAAGGGACTTTCCAATGAGCATCTGTCATAAATCCAGAGACAGGCGTCCCTCTTTGTGGTTCCATCACCAGCCTGAGTTCATCCATCATCACGCTGCTCAGTGTGTGAGCGCACAGAGACAAACATACACGCCTCTGTGTCTCACTTACAGCAGGAAAACAATGGACAAGTTAGGCCTGATTTTAACCACTTGGCAGTACAAGCTAATTCTCAGAATCAAGCTAAATTTCAGCCTGATCAGCTGTCTTTTAACATGCAGTTTGAGGAGGTCCACAAAGCCTGACCAACTGCCCAAACTATCTATGACTGGGGTGATTGGATGGATTTCTGAAACGTTCAGAATTTTGGTTTGATTTTGCAGTTTGAACAGTCTTACAGGCAGATTTCTTGAAGTTATGATAATAGCAAAGCTTGCTGAATGTGTCTGCTGCCATATTGTTTTGAATGGATTAGAATATAGCCTTATTGGATCAATTGGACAAAACTAGCTGGAGGTTTCGTTCAGCGTGAGCACTCATGTTGAGATTTCAAGCCACACAGTATAGGCATGGAAATTGCAGGCTTTGGCTTTTCAGGCAATTCAAACTTCCCATGTGAGGTAACGCAATCGTACAGTGTCTGCTTGGCTTTACACACTTAAGTGGCTAAAGACAGTGCATTATATTAAACAAAAAAAAAAACACTGTTACTAACCTGTAAATATCCTGGTTTGAAAAATAATGCCGCAAACATTTCTTATCCCTTGAAAGAATGTTCTCACACACGAGGAATTTGTCTTAGGTAACAGAAGCTCTCAGGCCACAGACAGACAAGTAGTAGACACAGTGCAGAAAGGAAGCAGCATCAGTTAAAATAAAAATAAATAAGACTGAATAAAATGAAATTAAAATAAAAAAAATAACTATAGCTCAAATAAGTCTCTATGTCCTGGTTGGATTAGGTAAGATGTACATGTGAGAGACTGATGTTTAAGACAATTAATCACTTGTCAAACCTCATATAACTGCCAATAACTGAATCAAAAGATGAGCTACTCCTTTAAATATTTCCAACATACAATATAATAGAAATAAAATAATCAATGATGAGGTTTAACACAGGGTTCTGAATCCCCTTACTGTGACTGTCTCCTCCCCTACAAAACCAGTGAAGCCTCATCTCCCAAATGCTCAGGGAACCAAGCAAGATCCAACCTATAATAAATTAATCATTTACGCAGGAAAATTAAGGTTAGACACATGCCTGTGACTTTCACCAAAATAACTCAAAAGCTGCAGACAGAAAATCAGTTTCCCTAAATTTGACTATACAGTTTATTAATCTTCAATCTTTAATCTTGATGCAATGTGATCGTATTTTACAAATTACTGTAATTGTGCGTAGGAGAGACTACTGATCATGACAACATAGAAATGACAGAGTGAGTTTATCCAGTCAAGAAAAGAGTCCCACCCTTTAATCAAAACAACATGTTTTGTGGCTATCGTGCATTATGGTCTTTTAAGACTACTGTCAAAGGGGAAATTCAAATTCTCTGCCGCTTTTACAAATAATACAAGGAGAAATTATGGTATATGGACAAGTTAAAGCAGCTTTTCAGGGAGTTTCTCACTTTAAAAAAAAGTGCAATTAGTAATCACTGCTATGCTTCTCACACACACAAACACATATATACAGAACAAATGAGTCAGGGGTTCTGACTACATCCAAGAGTAAGGAAAGAAAATGGAATGGAATTCTCCAGCACCACGTACCTCCGCTCATGCTTTTTGGATGTGTGTGTTTCCATGTATAAATTCTGCAAATCTCTAAGTTAAGGTGCGTACCATGCAGCCACAGTGTTCTGGGCTCAAGTTGAACGTTCAACATTTGTGCCATGTCAGTCCTTGTCTTTGTCCTCATGTTTTTTTTTTACTTTTTATAACATAGTTTCACTGCAATTTTAAACTTTACACATTAGAACTGGAAACATAAAACTACAATGCTGACAAAAGGACAAAACCTTCAAGGGGGAATCCAAGGTAGAACTGAAGAAATGGAGGGTTTTATTTCAGTAGAGAAATACCATTGTAGCTTTAAAGGGTTAATCTGAACTCTCTGAGCCTCGGCCTGTTTTTTTTTTTTTTTTTTNTTTTTTTTTTTTTTTTTTTTAATAAATCCTGTCATGCGAGGGGTCAGAAGGCAGATTGAGCAACATGATTTGTCGGCCTAATGAGCAAAGAAAGGGGGCAGAGAATGGGATTTAAATAGGAGGGGTTACTTTGGGAAAGGGGGAGTCAGGAAAAGAGGAGACTAGAGTTTGTGTCACACTTTTAACAACCCTGGGAGCCTGTTAGAATGCCATTTCCAGCCTTCTCTATATGAGTTTAAATGTCAGCCACGCTGGGTGGGGTGTCTATGCACACACACACACACACACAAACACATATGCACATGGACCAAAAGTCCCACAGTCAACCGCACCCAGGGGAGATATTTTGGCCAGTGCTTCCATTCCCAAATTTCCAGCCAGGATTTTGGGAGAGCTTGTTTCCTCCCACTTCCCAGGCAGCCACACACACACACTTGTGTCTATATATATTGCTGAGCGGACACATCCAGCTGCATTGCCTTTACACGCTTCCCTCTCTCAAAGTCAAAATACACTCATGAGAACTCCATGAAGCCAGAGGAGAAATGACAGCTCAAACACCAGAGGCAAGAGAACAAATGAAGGTCATTGTGATCATCTGAGTCCACAGGCTGTGAAAGCGCCTTTGTTTTGTTTTGTGTTCCATCCTACCCACACATGTAGATGCACACACACTGTAATGCATTAGCATTTTCACGCAAGTGTTGTAATTAGATAACTCCACCAACAATGTAGATAGCCTGAATGCTTGGTTTCTATACAATCATGTCTTAAACTGGCCATCTAATCTCTTTTTACACATGCTCAAACACAGCAGTTGAAGTATTTCCATGGGCATAATCCACCCTGTTTCCAGTGGCCAATGCATGACATATACTGTTGCTGAGCAACTATGATGACAGTTCTTTGGAGAAATCCTTTCACTTGCTGCCACACCCTCTACTTGGTGACTTTCACATTCCTGTGCTCTTGTTAGATACAACAATATGTCCTCCATTATGCTATGTGTCGCACCCACAGACAGCGTGTCAGCAGGCTGTCCTATGCATAAAGCAAAGTAGGTTAGGTGCAACCAATGGTAATGGAGATGCAAGGCAGTTTTGTTAAAAGCACCGACCGGATCGATGCTTTGGGACCTACTATTAAGGCAATAAGACAGCATTTTCAGTATTTAAACACATAATCAGATTGAAACAGACAAAAATCGCCACTGGTGTACTCCAAGTAACAGACTTTGATTATGCAACTGCTCAAGCATGTAAACAATTCGTTCCCAAATGGTTGTCTTATAATTGGCATAAGCAATCTCAACATGCCTTTTCTCACCAGGTTTGCTTTCCCTTGTAATTCGATATCGGTAAGTAGGAAGTCAGTGAATGAAGGACTCCTATTAAATATATCCACCCATGTATCCGACTTACTTCACATTTTTGCTTTAATTGCAGTGCAGACATATATCAGAGTATAGTCTGGTGTGGAAAAAGGTGTGAAAAAGTGCAGGTTGGAAGGACCTGGGTTCGAATCAACAACCCAGACCCTTCAAATCCATACCCTTCTTACTGTGAGGCAACAGTGTTAATCATAGAACTGCCACATCATTCACTGTTACTCTCACAAACCCAACAGAGATACACGACAATCCATGTAGGTGAAAGGAAGAGAGGGGGGAGGAATAGAAGCAGAAACAATAGATAGACGGAAAAAGATGAAGAACAAGAGCAGGTCAGGTGTGTGTGTGTGTGTGTGTGTGTGTGTGTGTGTGTGTGTGTGCGCGCGCTTTGGAGCAGGTTCTTCTATAGCAGAGCTCTCAAGTGACAAACATGAAGTGGAAAAGGGTCAGGTGTGAAGATGCATTATTGTATAATGGTTGTTAAACAACAGCCCTAACCCCTGTGGATGATATTTGACCTTTCACATTGACTCCACTTTGGAATTGGGGGGGAGGGGNTAACCCCTGTGGATGATATTTGACCTTTCACATTGACTCCACTTTGGAATTGGGGGGGAGGGGTACTCAGGCAGGGTAGGTAGGTCGAGCAGGGAGGTATAGGCTAAACCACCCAGAACTTTCTTACAATGGCGTTTCTTAGCATCTGCTTCAGTCCCTTTGGAACATTTGTGCTCATGCATCTGGTTCTCATGAGAAATCAGCCCATTAAATCAATTTAGCAAACATTTCATAGTCCAAATGCTGTTGCCTTACACCTCACGAGGTAAAACAACAACAGATTATCTGACCTGCACTGCTGTTCGTCCTATACAAGAGTTAGCTGATACCTAACTGTTACGTTCCCATAGATGTTCTAGGGGATGTAGGGAAGTAACAAAAGAATTAAGTATCCCGAGAGAGAAAAGAGGCTCNAGATGTTCTAGGGGATGTAGGGAAGTAACAAAAGAATTAAGTATCCCGAGAGAGAAAAGAGGCTCGTGAGGCAGAAATCACAAAAAAAAAGAAAAGAGTATTTATTTACAAGAAATAAAAGCAGCAAATACAACTAAAGGCGCTGGCTTAAAAAAAAACAAATCAAACTCGCCAGGTTTGTTACACGACCCAAACAATGTATCAAACACAATAATCAACCAAGTAAAGCACAAACAAAACACCGTCCTTTCTGCAGCAAGGAGTAAGATGCACACACAGCGTGTAAGCTGCCACCCAATGGCCCACTGGCCCTGTCAGATCTCCACTCTCCACCTTTATGCGCTGCTGATTGACAGTGGAGTCAGCTGCGTGCAATGTCTCTGCTCCACAAGGCAGCACCTAGAGGACAGGAGAGAGAAGACACCACAAACAGAAAATCCACAGCACTCAGGCTGTAACACTAACACAGACATCTGAACATACAAGTGCATCAAGTTATTTTTCCCACATGCTTTCACCAGCTTCACACAGTTCTCCCCTGCCTGACCCCTCTTTCCTCTGTCCACTCAGTTTTTCTCTCCCTCCCCGTCCATTATGGGTTTGCCTAACAGCCTGACACATGAAAACATGAGCCACCCCTCATCTCCCTCGAGAGGTTTGAGTATGTGTATATATATCTGTGAATGGGACGCACTGTCTGCCTTGCTGACCTCCATCATGGAGGAAGAGGTAAAACACACCACATTACTTGTGAGGACATTTTATTGACTTACATTCATTATCCTGAGGTCACATGACAAGCCACGACCCTTATCCTTACCTCACCCCTAAACCTAAATGAGCTGAACTGGAGTTGAGGCTCCATAATGTGAGAGTATGAACACATTTTTGGTGAATACATATACACACACATACACCTGCCTCCACGCACACAACAGGGGTGATTTCATCTAGTTTACAAGTGGAACACACACACACACACACACACACACACACACACACACACACACACACACACACACACACACACACACCAGCTGAAATAATTAAACCAAAGCTTCATAACACATGATCACTCGCTTGACAAGATCAGTTGACCAGTGATAACTTTCTGTTAATCGACAACAATGACAAGAAAGAGGATTTAGGTGCATGTGTGTGTGTGTGTGTATGTATATGTGTGTGTGTGTATGCTGTGAACACACACTCCACTGCTCTGAATACGTTCTTCAATACATAAGCCACACATATATAAGGCTAATAGCAAGTGTGGAGATCACATGAACATATGGGCTAATGCCTTTCTAAAAAAAAAAAAAAAAAANAAAAAAAAAAGTCTTACACTTCTCAGCTGTGAAAACATCAGTCCACCTGCCCACCACACATACACACACACACACACACACACACAAACACACCCCTCCCTTGACCTCACCTGCTTGTCAATCACTATACAAATCAGATGTACTGTAGGCGGCAAATTTGATCTCCATTTGTCTCAATGTCTGAGCGACACTACACACGATGATCACCACAGCGGACAAATCCAGGTTTATTTGGCTGTCAAAGAGTCTAAAGTCTCTACAGTTTATCAAAGCCCCAGCAACTAAAAGCACCATAAACTGTAAAGCCCTGAACTACGTAACGATGAAAAAAAAAAAAAAATNGAAAAAAAAAAAAAAATGTGTTTTTTGCGGGTTAGTCGCGCAATTTACATTTTCAAACTTCCTCTGTGAAATGTGCAGCTGTTTCCTCAGGTTTTCCTCTGGTTTGACCTGATGCTCGCTCGGTCTCTGAATGATATAACAGAAAACCTAATTTCAGCCATGTTTGTGTGTACTCACTGACGACATTGCTTACAACAAAAATCCATCTACAAAGTCTAGATAAGAACAAGTTGTTGCACCACCTGCAGACTGCATCAATACAACTGTGCCTCCTATATTTCTTGAGCTGTTTTTATTGAGTATTTAGCTACATGCTAAATTTTCCCTTCTAAAGGAAAACATTACTTTTGGGGTTGCTAGGTAACCTGGGTTCTTGCATGAATAGCATTTTGGTCTCTAGACCAGCATTGTAAATTACAAACTCTATCGGCATGGTGGAATTTCTGGCCTGGAGTCTGCCAGTATTTTAAGGCTGGGTCTGGAAAGCTGGCACATGGGCTGCACATGACGGGAGCTGCACATTATTCTTTACACAGTTTTTGCTGTATTTGACTGTTTACAGTAGCTAGAGACAGATGAGGAGGTGGATGGAGGGAATGGACAAAGGGTGGCGTTTCTGGCAGGTTTCGAACCTGATAGATCACAAGTACCACCGCTTTCTCAGGCTGGTGTCTAGTAAGTGTAAGATCAAAATAATCACTTTTAACTGATCTATGTTACAAAAAGTTATAATCTAAAAACCATTAATAACTGAGTTTATTTGTATCAACTGGCTTCTTTCTTTTGATACCACCATTATCATCATTATTATTTTTTATGATGGACATATTACCTACTACAACTGAGCTTAGTCACCTTTTAACTGTGGCTTATCCTGGTATTCTTTTCATAAATTTCTAGCAAAAATTATGCCTTAGTAACTAACATTAGACAGATGTACTTGATGTATAAAGACCCTTTCTTGTCTTTTTGGTAGCTGCTTGTCTTATAATGATTACCAACTGGAGGTCGTAGTTCGCCTTCCTTTTTATTTCCCTCTCCATCACTTATCAGACAGTATTCCAACACCATAACTTTACACAAGACTTCAAAGTGATCTAAAGTGAAATTCTATTCCAACGGATAGACACATAATGTTAAGCAAATATATATTGTTCTGACCTTGAACATAAACTCAGCTGTTCTCATAAAAGCACTCCCTTCCATGAAGATTTAATGTGTGTGTGTCGCTGAGAGTGTCATCTATAAAAGATTAACCTATGAAATGGAATGATCCTCTAAGAAAGAGATCAGAGGGTGTAGCTATCTAAACCCATCCTACCATTCATTCATTCTTTCCTTCCCCTTTCTCTTCTGCCACTAGTCACAGGTTCTTTTCTTTCTCCTGGCAACACACTTTCAGCAAACTCTGATTCTTTCTGTACCTTTGTTGCTGCTTTGCTTCTGTCCCTGCCTCCATGGGAACTGAGGTTATCCATACACAACAGGATTTCTGCCTCCATCAGTGTTTTGTTTCGAGGACTGCAATACACGCATGCAATGTGATGTTCTCAGATATTCATTCACTTGTCGAAGATATGATAACATCATTTAACCATACCAGATCTCCATTTGATGATATCGCTGAACTCTTCATTGGCTCCCCCCTCTGCGATGTCACCCGACGATGCCATTGTAGCCAATAAATCCACTGCTATGCGAATCAAAATTCAGTGACACCACTCTCTCTCCGCACCTGTCAGAAATAATAAAACTTTTCAACTCGAGTCTAAGAAACACCAAGTTTTTTTGCACTGTTGGTAAGCTTTTATATATATATATATAATAGTTATGCCTTCATAACTCTTTTCTTTCTTAAAATGAAAAGTAACCTCCAGAAGAGACCTGGGGGGGGTCACATACAAGAGAGCCACACACACAGAAAAATGGTCAAGCATGTCACAGAGGTAGTTAAAGGACCATACCAGTGATCATGCAATTTTTGAGCACAATACATCTCACATATATGGTACATTACCAATTTCAAAAATATAAAACTGTATTTTAATTTTCCTGCTGTTTTTTTCAAATTCTCTCATCTTTCAGAATCAAATGTGCAGGTGATACACCCACCTTAAAATTCAGTGTGTCGCCTTTGAACACTTATGCACGATTGTAGAAAGAATGGTCGCTTCTAATTTCCCGAGAAATGCTGTCTTCTCCTAGGATTATTTTCCCTGGCGGAGACATACATTGTCTTCCATGCAGCTGTGTTGGATCAGTTAAATAAAGTTACTTTGACAGAAAACCTAATAGACATTGTGTGCACTGTGATGGATTACATATCTCAAACATGTTTTACATCTCTACAAGTTGATTTCTATACCATATTGGAATGAAATGAAACCAATGGCTGTCTGGAAGGCAGTACAAAATATTCTAAAATTTACAGCTAAAGTAGTACATTTTGGGAAATTGTTGTCAGTAATGTAACATGTATGCAGATTGTATATATTGGGCTCAAACAAGCACAATTGCCAGTATGGTCCTTTAAGTAGACAGGAAGATCTGGCACTTCATGAGGAAACAGGTTGTAAAAACACTAATAGCTGTTTGCTGTTTGAGTCTTAAACCCCCCAGTCCACTCAAAATTGTTAGGATAAAATCTAGTTTCACACCATGACCTTAGGGTGATAATCTGGGCCCTGATTTATGTGTAAATGGCTGCCATAACAGTAACAGCTGTTGTAATACCTGATCATTTTAACTTAGACTTTTGACAACCAAACCAGCAGTGAACATCATATATTTTGCCTTTTTTCCCCCAGCTTATATCAAATCAAATTTTCCTGTGCTGAATTTTCTTGTACTTTATGCTGAACTGCACACTTTTGCAACAGCAGAAATATTCAGTGCTTCAATTAACATACGGTGCCTCATTCTATCCTATATTTTTGTATATTTGTTTTTTCCTAAGGTTGATTCTCTTTGTGGCAAGAAGGCCAAAGTCCAGCATGATGTGGGATGACAGAATTTTGATGTTGGCGGGTAAGGCTACATGTATATTCATGATGTTACATGCTTTTGATTGTTTGGAATAAGTTGTTCAGGGTCAAAGGTTAAGGGACAGTTCAGCCATTAACCCTGAACTCTGATGTCTGGTAGTGCTGTGAGATGATGATGATGAGAGTTTCCATGAGCGAATTAATCTACTACTGGATTGAATTTTGTCATGTGGTGAAATTTGGAAATGGTGTCTGAAAATGGGACATCACATGACAGTGCAGTCATCTTCCTCCAAGGACCTTGAAAAAGCACCATTGTCATAATGTCCAGGCATTCCGTTTGATTTACTGAAGGCTTCTGCCACTACTGCAACATGACACCTGACAGCAGCAAGATTCTGCAGATGTTATGTTGCTGACAACTAACATGATGCAGCATTTTGTGTAGTGCTGGTGTAAAGTGTGTGTGTGTGAGCCTTTCAGTAGAAGAAAAACTCAACTTTTCTTGAGTCTCAAAACAGTTTGACCATGAAAGGACTTCATGTGCAGTTTTATCAAACACTGGCCAGTAGCAGTTCTTAAGGGATGATGCAAGACCCAAAAATAACAGCTGTAAAAACACATTTTTAAAAAGGGAGCTCCATCTACCCAGTGCCTTTACACTTTCAGTTCCTCTAACCAGGAGAGGAGTAGCTTTGACAACTAAACCAAAACAAGGGGAAGGATTAACCAGCCATATTAATCATGCTCTTTGGAACTATATATATAAAGTTATTGTGCTGGAAAGATTGAAGCACTCTGTTCTAGTTCAAAATAACCAAATTAGAATGTAGAGTGTTGGTTATTTTGAACTAGAACAGAGTGCTTCAATCTTTCCAGCACAATAACTTTAAAATATACTGTGTTAATCTGGTGAGATCAGACAAGAAATCGCAATACTGCTAAGGAAGAACTTTTCAGCTCTGAGTCTATCTTTTTGGTGGTTAATGAAATATTTATATCTTGTATCACTACATTTCACCAGTGTTTGCTGATTTTCCATCAAGCTACTTGAATCGGGCTGTAATGTACGAGCAGGACTTCGGGTTTTAGAAGTAATAACGCTGATTGAGTGTCTTAACTTTGTAAACTTTATACCTACAACTTAAAGCTTGAACAAAATAGTGGAAGTTTTTGGTTTGATAAAAAACGATCATGGACTCGAATCACACTCACCTCTGCTGTCACAAGGAGCGAGTCAGGAGACGTGATCGTCCAAACAAGTCCAATGGGATGATACACAAAAATAGAATATGTCGAAAAGTTATGCAGTGCATAAATCCGTTTAGTTTAAGGCATATTTAAGGAGTATGGTGCACTCCTTAACTACGATCTCAACTAAAACAGTGTCCTCAGGCGTATCCACTCTTCACAATGTGCGCAAAACAAAAGCTCAAACAGGCGCTTTTTGTTTAATAAAAACACAAATTACCTCAGCCTTCTTGAAAGCACACGGCAGGCTGTCCGTAGAGATGCAGAGCCGGTTATTACATTTCACGGGTGATCACCGCCGTACCGTGGAGTCAAGTCCCACAACTTTGTTCCTGTTGCTTGTCTCTTTTCCCTGAAGCTTCCACAGCTGTCAAGGTGCACACACTTAGATACACGCAGCAGATATCATGCAAGGTGTCCTTCAAAACAAAGGCATAAGGATTGTCAATTGGAGAATATTAAATAAATAAAGGAACAGTGTATGAAGATATGGTTGTGTGTATCGTATGGAAATATTCCTTTCAAAAGTCAATCAAAGTCACTGCAAAACAAGAATGAATATTAATTGGTAAGATACTACTGTTATGGTAATCAGGTCATGTGGCATCACAGAAATAAATGACCAAAATATGAAAAAACATCCTTTAATACTTAGCACAATTTAACAATTATGCCTTTGCAAAA
Source organism: Lucifuga dentata (assembly GCA_014773175.1). NCBI lineage: Eukaryota > Metazoa > Chordata > Actinopteri > Ophidiiformes > Bythitidae > Lucifuga > Lucifuga dentata. The sequence goes on along the minus strand of VXCM01000071.1, from coordinate 439,540 downwards.
ATATATTTAATTTACACAATGAGGTTGAAGGAAGATTTCAAACAATGGGCATCATACCATTTACTGTAACGATATAAATATTTAAATAGAAAGATCAGAAACATAGAAAGAAAGAACACAGGCAGAAATAGCCCTTATTTAATCAGGCACATTTGGTAAAAATGCCAAAAGTAAATGGATTGATGTGGCCTTATTTTGGATTATTTAAAGAGGCATTAACTCTGCCTTAATGAAGACCACTTGGCATTTATAATGTGACATGCTTGATTACATAAAGGTGCTTAAAGTCTATAGAATGAATGAAGAATATTTACATTTCCAGTTTTTATTTTACTCCCAAGAACCACTTTCTACATAAATTCAAAATTTAAATACACTACACAAGAAAATGACAGTTTTTTTTTGTTTGTTTGTTTTTTGTTTTGTTTTGTTTTTGTTCCAATATAACAGTATCATTGTAATTTGTTGCTGATAACAGTTTTGTTGTGGTCTTATTTTTGCGGTATTGCTCCAAAGATGCAGCCACATTTATTTTGAAAGTTCACAGCCTCATTTATTTTGAAAGTTCTAATCGGAAACACCGTGTCTCACTCTGATTGGCTTAACTTTTACCCCTCTGGCTGTAAAAGTTTTCCTGACGCGCAAATGGAAACATGGCGCGTTGGGAATCACGTGACATCACACCAAAGGAACTAGTCATGTCACTGAAAAAGACAAAGATGCAAAAGAAACTCCAACTGTTGAGTCATGTATTAGGTTTAAGGATTTAAAAAAAATATATATCCCAAAAGGTTCCTTAAATATAGATGAGCTGAGGCCACTGAGAGATTAAAATTGTGATAAATACTCCTAATTTTGTTTGGGACACCCTGCACCCTTTGGAGAGTGTTTCACCCATTTTAGAAACCAGAAGATCATGCAACTTTTTACAAATATCCCTGGTGTAGTCTTGATAAAATCTATATAAGCTGCTTCTCTGAACAGGATTGTATAATTCCCATAGTAGTGTCTGAAATCTAAAAAGACTCAGGCTACTACATGTGTCCATTTGATCTTACAACAAAGCTTAAAAATCAAATTACTTTCCCATTAGCAACCCAAATGCTATGCTAATGTCTTAAACTAGCGAACATTTGCAGAATGAAAAAAGATAAATGTATTTTTTTCTTAATACATTAAATTCAACCTAATTCTTCTTGTGTATGCTGACGTTGGCCTCAAAGGCAACAACTTTTCCATTATGAGAAGTGATTGAATAATAGATTAAGGCTCCTGGAAACAGTCTTTGCTTTGGTGATGCAGAGACGTTGATCTTCCATTGTGCTGCCTCATGCTTCTCTGTCTTTCTTATCGGTTGTCAGGGCTCTTTTGTGGGTGCTTCCTCACACGGCTCAGAGAAGAAGCTCAATTTCACAAATTAGCGCTCTCGTTATGGCTGGAAGCACTATCTAGTGTCAGGTGTTGTACTGAGAGGGAGTGGGGGACAAGAAGGAATGCTAAATTAGAAATTTCCAAACATGTAAATATAGACATCGTAAAAGCGCTTTCAATAAGACAGATAGTAATTCAACTGTTTCAGAGGGGTATGGAAACTTCAATCTTATTTTCCATAAATACTACCCAACAAACTCATAATTGCATCTTGAGAAGAGAAGGATCTATTTTCAGTTAAATTTTTTATGCGGCTATGCAGATGACTAGGTGTCCATGAGTTCAAGGCATCGCCCTTACAGGGAAATTATGGAAATTATAGGGGTGAGAATGTTTTGGCCCAAAATGGGCCAGAGCTGGCCTGCAGCCCAGATACTAAGGAGGACTAGAGTGCCCTCTTGTGGTCTAAAAGTATAAATACTCTATTAAAATAGAAAACCTTAGGGGCTTTCATTATTCTTATATCACCATGGCTCGCTTGTTTGGGCTATTCTGATCACTCAATCATCTTAGAGAGCTAAACGTGCGAAAATGTCTTTTTTATTTAAGATATTATATTTCATTCCCCTTCACCTAGAATAACCCCGTGTCTTCAGTGAGAGATAAACCTTCATTCCCTTCATGTTTCCAACAATTGCTGGTATTTGGATTACACTGAAGCGGCTGCTTCTCTCACGTGGTGGTATCTTCATGGAATTTTGAAGACATGCGGCCAAAATATAACTACCAGGAGTGGGGTTCGAACCCACGCGGACATATGTCCATTGGATCTTAAGTCCAACGCCTTAACCACTCGGCCATCCTGGTAACACATACAATACAGCGCTGCATTCCTCTTTTATAAATAGACCTCATATTCCCGTGGATTTCAACTATTAGAGTTTACACGCCACGAACAACAATCACGGTACATTTAGATTCTAGTACCATAATCGCCATTACATCGCCTTGTGGGCGGGAATAAGACGTCCGTAGCTACTATTACACTTTACGATTTTAACAGTAGTTCGGAATGATTCGTAGAGGAGCTGTTTGCTAATATCGTGCTCGTCGGCAAGTCATCTTGCCAAATAATACAGAAACTCTTGCTTTCTGCATTTATTATACAAAATATAGTAAGGAAAATACATATTATAGCTGTTTGTGTACCAACGTCATCCGTGTTACCACTATAAAGCTACCAAACTAGCTAGTAGCAGCCAATGCTAATTGATAGCAGAAGTAAGCATAAACTCATGATGATAAGGCTGTATTATAGCCATTAGTGTTTCATCAACAACACGTTTTGACGCGAAGAAAGAGCGCACATCTAAGTGAAAATACAACTACAAAAAAAAAAAAAAAAAAAACCTTTAGGAGCTGGAGTCAGTCATGCAGGAGTTTCCAAATAAAAAAAACTCCGTAAACTTTGGCTTTAGGTACGTGAAAACACACGTTGGCTACGTATATTCACGAATCATTTCTGCGTCTGTCATTCATTTATTTGCGTAGAGCTATAAAATAAATCCAAGGCCTTCCCAAATTTTTTAAAAATAAATTATTTCTGGACATCACCTATTTGTAATATTATATGAGAACAAAACGGTTTTGTTTGTTCGTTTGTTTGTTTGCCATACAAATACCCCATATCTAATAATATCATTTTAAAATACTAATATGTTTAACCTACTAATTATTCTATTGCTAAATATGTGGACCTTCTATAATCTACTGAAACAAGTGATTCTTCAACTTTTTCATTATAACTTTGTACAAAATTTCTGGAAAAGACATTTCTTAAATCTTTAGTTTCATTAATAGCTGATATACATTTACCTCTACAAATAAATAACATGATTTTTTTAACATTAGAATATTTCTTTTAGGTTAATTAGCAGCTGTTTAATTTTACAGTATAGCAAAAGTTGTATTCACAAATGTAAATTTTGTAATTCAGTCTAATCTGTGTAAACATTGTTTCAACTCCTTAAACTACTTAAAATTTATTTGTGCCTTCTATCACCACAAGTAACATTTCCTTTACGGTTATATGATTTACTTTTTTAAAGCAAAGATAAAGTTTAAAAAAAAACAGCAATAGATCAGTCACATGATATTTTGTTTCTGTTGCCTTAACAACAGCTCGTGTGACTCATCGGAAAGAAGCTGGAGTAGCCAGCTCATGTTTGACGCTTTTTCCCCATTCTTTGTTCTCTCCCATATACTATTATTCTATTGTTTCAATTATCCACCCATTTCTATAATTAAGATTGCTCTGACACACATCATTATCCTCCATGAGCGACCAGGTCAACTTATCATCTTAAACCAAGCTTGACAGTCTTAACAGATTTGTTCCTCTTTATTCGGTAATTTCTAGTTCCGTATCCTAACCTCCTCTAATAGGATCTCATTTGTCACCACTTACCTCAATCTATTCTCTCCTCGTCTACTTCCTGGCACACGTGGCTCTCATGACTCAGTTTCACAAACAAAACCTCCTGAGCCTGATGATCACTCTTACTTTATTGTTCTGTTTAGAACTAAAAACTGATTTCAGATGACTGCACTTAGATCTTTTTGTGTCTTGAAATGCCATCCATCATATCAAGTTATCCTTTGCAGGGTCACAGTGACCCAACTAAATGACATCAGTTTAAAGTAAACCTAACCTAACCTCTAATGCAAACACCAGCTATACTGAGTTGATACAAATGTGACATTTGTTTTACTGTGAATCAAATTTTGGATTGCTGGTAAAATGTCAAGCTTCAATTAGTTACTGAAAAGATGCTCTGTATGCTACTTATAGGAACTCTTGTTTTCCTGTTCTTTTAAACATGTGAGCTTATCCTGAAGAAGCAAATTATGTAACATTTCAGTTATCCATATCTTTTTACTCAGGTCAGTGTTTATTTATTGTTTGCAAACATTCATAAACTTGCATTTAATCTGAATAATGTGTCTATAAAACCTTCCTCCAACAGGGCAAACAGGGACAGCAGTGCTTAAAGGGGTTCTTCTTCTTGTACTGCAGGGCTTTCTTGATTTGAACATTAACTCGTTCAACATATTCCTGTGTGCTACACACATTAGCCTCAATGTTATTGAGCATGGATCCCTGCTCTTCTACCAGCATGGCCATGTGCAGGAACAGTTCATGGACCTCCTTCATGCGAGCCTCCAGGTTTACCAGCTCCTTGTGCCTGCTTTTGATCTCACACAACGCCCAGCGGGATGTGTGCCCACTGTTTGTCTGCAGACTCTGGGAAAGCTCAGTCCAGCCCTCGCCCCCTTTGTCTAATAGCATGTCTAGGTGCTCATCAGTGATTTCAGTCCCCATTATGGAGGCCTGTCTCTGGATCCGCCCACGGCATGTTCTCCTCTGCATTTCCTCAGCCTTGTTGTAATCACCCATGGCAGCATGGAAATCACAGGTGAGGCTGTTATACTGAACACGAGCAATGCGGCTAATAGCAGAGCTGGGACCTTCTTTGTCTTCTAGCTGGCTGCTCTGTTTACCAAAGGCCTGAAGTCGGGCATACAGAGTCTCCCCATGTTGCTGGATCCCCCTGGCAATGGCATCAAAGTCTTTTTTGAGGAGGGTGAAGCGACACATAGAAGTGCCAAAGCGCTCGCTGTGGGTGCTCAGACGCTTCACCTCCAACTGGAGCAAGGAGATCTCCTTGCGTATTAAGTGGGCCTCCTCCAGGATGCTGTGAGTGGCAGAGGAGTTCTCAAACACCACTGCTTCTTGTGACAAAGTCACCTTGTCTTCGTCATACTCATAACCACTAAAGTCTGAGTCATTATCCTCTTGCTCCTCACAAATGGTCTGCAGTCTCTCCAGCCTGTCCCGCATTCTGTCTGGGAGACATTATTAAAAACATAAGGTTATTGTGCTCATCAGTATAGATAGAGAACATGGAAAATTGGTCATCAAGCATTGAATATTGGAGTGATGTAGCTGAAAATACTGTTGATTGGATTACTGTGTTCAATGTGTGCAAGTTCATAGTTAATTTACTAGGGGTTCATAGTTAATTTACAAGTTCATAGTTAATTTACATGACAAAACCCATTCTACAGAGAGTTTAACACATCTATTGCAACTGAAACAAACTATAGTCAGTCAGGATGTTCTGTAGATTCTTGTCAGTAGTCGATAATGGCATCTGTCACAGCTCAGTGGATCATATGAACTTTTTTATTTAAACCAGGAAACAAGGAAGATGCTACCCTTTTGAAAAACAGACCAGGTCCTTTCTTTTGTAAGAAAAGATATGGCAGATCAGTGCTATACAATATGTTTATGTCTATATGTATGTCTCAGCACGCACATTTTGTCAATCCAACATCATGCAACACAAACCTTTTGAAACTGTATTTCTTGCCTTCATTTTGTGACATATCCTTGACATTTCCTCATATCAAACAGGTAGAAATTCATTTCAAAATCTGCATCAGTGTGTAATACAAACATGTTCAAACTATATTCATTTTCATTAACATAAAGCATGTCTCTCATTCCAAACTGTGGATGTAGCATATCACTAATTACATGAACAGACATTTCAATTAATTAGCCACTTGTGCCCAGCTGCTTGTACTACTCACAGAACCAAGGAAATCAACCAAATGTTAACTATCACATAAAAAAAACAAAACTTACCTCTTTAAATTGATGGCCAAAATATCAGAAAGCTAGTAAGTCCCTTTTTTCACGTGGCTTAAGGTGATTTGGGCCAGAGCACTTAAGAGAACATCTTAAGTGCTAGGGATTTTAAAGGAAGTTGCCAACCTGCTGTGTGCTCAGTGTTGTTTGTGTGTGTGTGTGTGTGTGTGTGTGTGTGTGTGTGTGTGAGATTGCCGCCCCTTCCCAGCTGACGGACATGAGCCTTCCCACTGCTACAACCACAGTTGTTCCTTGGAAGGAAACACGTTTTTAGTTAGATTCTGGTTACTCCAGGAAGTACGGAAAGTCTTGTGTTTGATTCCTGCGTAACATATTTGTCAGCATACAGGGCACCTGTCACAAACGTACTGAGAAAATGTGAGAAATTGTCTTGTGGGTTTATTTTTTTATTTATTTATTTTTTTTGGAGAATCTTATTATACCATCATTGGACTAAATCAGATGACCTTGTTAGGGAATCCTGAATGATTCAGTGGCACCAAACTGGAGAGAGGTCCTGGGGCATGCTAGGGATTAGGTATTTACTGAGTAAGAGCTGTTATTGAGCTGCTTTCAGAAGAACAGTGTAACCCTTGAAAATCCAGAATAACTCTCTCAAATCAAGAAAGACCCCAAAAAAAGTCAAGAATAACTCTGAAAAGTCAAGAATCACCAAAGAAAGAAAACACCTTGCAAAGCTGGGAATAACACCCCCNCCCCCCCCCAAAAAAACAAAAAAAACATCACGTCAGACAAAAACATAAAAAATGGAAATGACTGAAATGGCAGGAGCTTTGAGAAGTTTAGAATAACTCAAAAAAAAGTTAAGATAACCATACGAAGCTGGGAATTTACAAGAAAAGTCAAGAATAACCGTGAAATTTTTAGCAAAAAACCATAAAAGGGGGTGAAAAGTTATTGAAATCCCTGAAATAATTTCTTGTTGGAAAGTCTGGTATAATGATGGAAAATTAAATTTAAAAAATTTAATTAATTAAAATTAAATGTGGATATCTGGGAATGATAGTAAAAATTGGGGGATAATTTCTGACTTTCCAAAAATTATTCTCAACCTTTTTGGGTTGTGAAAAACCACATATTAACCTGCTGATGTGGATTTCATGTTCAAATTTAAAACAAACAAACAAACAAAGACTGTGACTTTCTTTATTGTAAGCATTTATGTAATATACATGACCCAACAGAGAAGACAAACAACAGAAAGCTTTCATACTATATGAAAGTCATATATGTAGTCATAAAATAACAGTGAAAAGTAGCATGCTACCTTACATATACCAAAAGCATATTATATCAAAAGCGGAATCCCTGTATAATATAAAAACTGATAATAAATCCCATTTAAAGATAAACTACTCACATTAGTGTCCTTATAAAGTTGGTGAATGAAAGGAATATACAGGGGATTTTAAATATGTTGTGTAATTTTCAACAGCTCGTTATTATAAACCACAAGATTCCATAATTAATATGTACATTAAATGCAGAAAACATCTCCAATCAACAACAATTAAAGTGCGCAAACAACATTTGTATGTCCATTTTTGCCAGTATACTGACATGCAGTGACAACATTATATGACTCATTTGCAAATAATTGTGAACTTGCTTAGGCTAACATCACTTTGCATCACTGACATCACTGACATCACTTTGCATTAGGAACCACATTGTCAGGTCAGCTGTCAAGCACAAATAAATAACTTCACTTCGAAAGTTTCTCTGGTTGAATGAAAATAGTTCTGGCATTTATTGTGTTATTTGGCTAACCACGCGTGTGGAACTTTAGCGGGCTAAAAGAGAAATTATGAAAAATATTTAAAAATACTATTTATTTCAGGTCTGCATCACACCACATTAATGAGGAACTGATCTCTGATTTGACATACAAGCCTTTATTTTACTTTCTACAAAATGTATTATTGGTCATCTAAGCCTGATCCATAACAATAAGAACAGTGAATTTTTGACACATACAGAAAATGGTTTTATTAGAATTTTCCATTTTTTCTGTGTCTGGACAGCAGACTCCTTTCTTGCTGTTGTCGATTGGTGACTAATCGAAACAGGGGAAGCAGCTGCAAAACATCTTTTTGAAGGGGTTGTTCTTGTCATGGCGTTTGGCCATGCTGAGTTTGGAAAGGGCATCCTGTATACCCTCATCAGTTTTCTGAATATTGGTTTGGATGGAGGTCATCATGGGCCCCTGCTCCTCCACCAGCAGGGCAATGTCCAGAAAGATCTCATGGATACCCTTGATGCGAGACTCCAAGTCTAGCAACTCCTGGTGACGTTTCTCAATCTGATTCAAAGCTGACCAAGCTGTTTTGCCTTCAGACATAACATTGTCAGTAAAGGTGTTCCAATGCCCTGTCTCAATCATCTCCTCCACCTCATCGCCTGTTACCTCACGCCCCACTATCTCCATCTGCCTCTGGATCTGAGCTTTACAGTTCTCACGATGGCTCATCTCAGTTTCGTTATAGTCAGACATAGCATCACGGAAACCATTGCTGAGACAAGCATACTGGGTTCTAGTGATACGTGTGATGGCTGCATTAGCACCATGCTGCTCTTCTAGCTTGTGAGTTGTGTCGTCCATGTGCCGCAGCTCAGACAGCACTTCCTCAGCCCGAAGTTTTATATCTGCACCAATGGCATTAGAGTCCCTTTTGATAATGCTCATGGTGGTGGTGCCCTGGAGCATTCGAGAGTTCTGCTCACGAAGCCTTTTAACGTCCAGATGGATGAGCTGGATCTCACGGTGTATATCTTGAGACTGGGTGAACACCTCCTCCAGAGCCGGGCTGTTGTCGAACACTACAGCCTCGTGGGGCAACTCCTCCTCCAGGTCCACATTACTGAGGGTTTCTGAGCCAGTGGACTCAACATATTCCATCTGCTCTATGTAGCTACTGGAAAGCTCCTGTAGGTTGCTCAGTCTGTCCCTCATGACTGCACTAGAACAGAAATGATGTCAAGATGATTTTCCTAAAAGGTTGTCATTCTCTTTATTCATCTAAGTCACATTTATTAAAAAAAAAAAATAGCTCAGTAAATAATATGTTCTGATACAAAAAGACAAATTCTTTCCCCCTTTTTTCCCTTTTTTCCCTTGGAAAAAAAAAGAAAAAAGAAAGAAAGAAATGGGGAAAAAGGAGAAAAAAGAAAAAAGGGGCAAATTCTGAAGAGTCAACAAAATCTGGGCTGAATTTTTTTTTTTTTTCATTGTTAAGGTTATTATAAAAAAGGGGTAAGGAGTACATTCAGCGCCTGATCTGAATCCATGAAGCCATAGCTTATGATGATGATGTGTGGCAGTGTTAAACACACCTACCGTCTTGTTTAACCTTTTATGCTTGTGCTGAATTTTTTCCTTCTTCCTTCAGACACAACTCACCCAGCAGCCTTCAGTTGTCTAACAAGTTCTGTGAAAGAATACCTCAAGGTTATTCCTCACCAAACAAGTTCTTTTAAGTTCTAATCAGTCTGTTTTCATCCAGACATTCCTGAAGATCAGGTACAGGGACATCACAAGAAGTAATCAGTAAACAAAAAATTCCTGTTGTATTCACTGTTCTCTTTTCTTGCCAGTATGACAATAACAGGACTACTTTCAACTTTAGAGGGCCTAAAAGCTACAAGACCCAGGTTTCCTATTTTCAATATTCAGAACCCAGTTTAATATTATTGATGTGTAATATTTTTTGATTATAACTTAGGGAATATCAGGATAAAGATTTTTGATGTCTACTCAGATGAATCCTCATACATTTTCTTATTGGACTGGAACTACTGCTACACTTGACTCTTTGTTGTTGTAAATCAGTTACACAAGAAAAACCGTCTTTTATTTTATGACTTGTCAGATTTATGAGATCTTCTATTCAGTCCACAACTAATTTTAGGACAAAATGTCACAGGCTATATTTATGGAGGTATTGGATATCTCCATATTCCCATATAAGGCTGACATAAATCTCCATGTGTAAAAATTATAGCAAAGATTATGATTCTTTCTTCTCTTTTTGTGTGCATCATATATGAATATATAAGATACGAGTGTATGCTTTTCCAAAAATATAACAGACTTTATATATAGGCCCCAAAGGGTTTTACTGAATATAAATCACATGCTCCAACATCATTGTTGCTTTGCTTTGCTTTTTGATGGCATTTAAGATTTCCCTGTTTCACGCAGTAATATGCAAGGTCATGTGAAAGCTCCTTACCTGTTCTACTCTGGTCTCCACAGTTATCAAATGTTGTCTTTCCAGGTAAGGTGTTTGCGGTACTGCACCACCGTCATATAGTATGTAACACCGGAAGACGTCTTCTCTGTGCTGTGTCCCTACATACGTAATGGAGCTATCTTTGGAGCTGAAAGTGGCATTCAGCTTTGGTTTTGTTCAGGTGATGAGTTGTGCCACGCCGTGTGACCTCAATGATGTGACAGGAATGAAGCCAGGTGAGTTTTGCCTTGTTCTTCAGCAAGGAGCGTCAGCTGGATACTTCACTTGGACGAGACATACTGTAGTGCCAACCTCATCTTATTGGTTTACGTTTTAAATCTTCACAAAGGAAAATATAGCAGAACCGCTTGATATTTATATGGAAATTATTATTTGTCTGGAAAACTGTCTCTCATTGATTGGTGGGTGGGGTTTGGGAAGTTTTGATAGTAGTTATATGCAGGAATATTTATAGGTCCTGATGATGGTGTCAGGGGCCAAGCCAACAGAACCAAGTCAGTTAGCTTGGAGAAATAGAAAGCAATGCCTTTAATAGGCCAGCATCAAGATTTTTCCAGCCACGCCCCTCATGCAGGGAGGGGGGGGGGGGGGGGGNGGAGAGAGAGAGAGAGAGAGAGAGAGAGAGAGAGAGAGAGAGAATCACTGCATGAAAGTCACTTTTTAAGGTGAAATAGCGCCCCTATCAAAATCATTATCATGCATTATCATGTGTATTAGGAATATTCAGTTCAGCTACAAGTTTTTTTTATTCTCCTTCATTAAATGTAGCAAATACTATTTTTAAAAGAAATATTTTATATTCTTTCATATGTATACTTTAACTACTCAACCCAAAGTTGTAGATCACAGTACTCATAGCGACAAAACAAAAGTTGCATGAAACTAACTTATAGGAAACTATTAATACATGAACGATTTTGATGAATATTTCATTAAATATATTTTAACATTTGAAATATTTTGCCTAAATTGTACAAGTAGTAATTTCCTAATTAGACCAAAGTAACGGTGGCTCTCTCCCACAGCCATAACATAATCCATCTGATTCCCATGTGACGCCATCTCTCTCTCTCTCTCTCTCTCTCTCACACACACACACACACACACACACACACACACACACACAGTCTCATTTAGAGGACTTGTTGGCCTTTCCATAATTTTGATACCATTTCCTAAATCAGTCTCTAATGGCCATGAGAGTTCTTGAGGTTCTTTTGATCAATGTCATCTGTATAGATGTCTGTAGAAATCACAGAAATCTACATAAGATAAGTCATACGTTTTAAAAAAACATACATGTGGATCTATTCAGAGGTCCTGTTTCGAACCCATGTAGCTTGAACTGACTCTCCCACCTCTGTGTGCGTTGACATAGGAAGGTATGTCACGCATGCTGCTTTCACGTGTCCTAGGATTTATGGCTACAAAACTCTTGGCACGTATACTCTGTCCATGACCAACAAAATAAAATTGGCTTTATGGAGAAAGTTTTGATATGTCTTTTCTTGGCGGTCTTTTAAGAGGTCAAGGAAAGAATGACGAGTTGCAGCTGTACGACGGAGGACAGAAAAGCAGTTTGGACATGTATTTGATACTGTAAATTATTCGAACGTTGTGGAATAGGTTACGCTTGATCTTTGACCTCGAAACATCACACGTTGCCATCTCGGATTATGAGAAATATACGACTTTAGGATTTAGCTCATTGTGGAGCCGTTCGCGTGTGCTTCGAACTTCGAAACACTAAAAATTCTGACAGTCAGTGAAGACAACGGACTTCCATCAGGACCTGGTTGTAACCAAGACCTCCTCAGTTCCTCTCGCGTTTTTAGTGCCTGACTCATTACCGCCAGAAAGAGAAACTTAAAGCCAGATTTTAAGCTAACAGCGATCATGAAGTTGTCTGCACTACGCAGTGTCTGGGGAGGTCTTTGGATCCATCAAGCCCGTCCAGGAAGCAAGGTCTGCGGCTTCTCGTGGAGATGTTTGCCGGTCGGCCCCACCAACAGCCGGTTGACCCTTCGGGCAGCAAGCGCTTCTCCCAGCAGCGGGACCAGTCCGAAACTTGTTTTCAACACCGGAAAACTGTCTCAAGAGGACGATGAATTTGGGTGGGAACGATCTTTGAGGCAAGAAAAATGTGTAACCATCTGCACGTGTGTCCGGTACATCAGCGGGACTCCTTCCCGCTGATGTAACTTTTCTCTGCTGTTGCCAAACACTCGGTGCTAAAATTCAGAAAGAATCGAACTTAATTGTCGTTTTTGACAGTTTTTAAAGCAACACAGTGTTATACCAGGTCACATTGTTTCTGGTGAGAAAAAGTAGTTCAGCAAACGGATATTGTTAACAGTGGATTTTTAGGCAGATGTTTATATTTTGGTTAATATATAGGTCAGTGTGTTAGCTCTTCCCCTTCCTGTCAGTGATGAACATATAGCCTCTAAGCCCCGCCCCCAGACAAATATACAGTTGTAAATGCCTGTGAACACCGCATGTATGTATGTATGTATGTACTGTATGTATGTATGTATGTATGTATTAACTCAGAGAATATGTCTAAGCAAGTGGCTGGTTGGAAGTGGCTTTTTGTAAACTGCTACTTTAAGTCCCAATCCCAAATTATTATTATTATTATTTTTATCTGTACATTTGCTATAAGTTCACACACAAAAATGGACAGTTTGTTTTGAAAAATTAACACTTTATGTGCTTCTTAGTTTATAAAAATGTAAAGTGTAAGTTGCTTTACTGCTAGGTTTTACTGAAAAAATAAAACCCTTTAATAGCATCAGTCACTGAGAATAGGGGAGAGTGGGGGAAGAAATAGAATGTAAATTTAATGCTTTAGTCTAGTTTGAATTTATAATGTAAAAATTTAAAAAGAACTGTGATAGTTTACATCTAGATCACAGACTGTACCTTTAAAATGTGGCCAAATGCACTCTTTACATTTATAAATTACACATTTATAGGTCACTGGTATTATGATTTCAAATATATTGTACTTGAAGTTAGGAAAGTTAGAAAGTTTGACAACGTGATTGAGCACCTTTATAAAATCTTAAGGAAGAAAATTTGAACTGAAGTAACCTGTATGTAAGATGATACATCAATAAAAATGTAAGTTATTGATTGGCTGATTGATAATAATTTGGGAGTATTTCACTGGAAGATCTTTTAAAACCATTCCCTTTGGACATATATAAATATTACGTGGCTGTAAGCTGTGTGATGTTTGTTGACCTATATGGCTGAATGAATATCGCTGACCAGTGTGTCTTGTTTCATAGGGATGTGATTCAGAGCACCAAGGAAGCAATGGCGGCTTTGCAGAGAGAAAATCCAGCACTCCAACCGACGCTGTCCATTATACAGGTACTTGAAACAAAAACAGAAGCACAGAAGTACAGAGATATGTATTTCTTTCATAGAATACAGGTATATGAAGACATGTGCGGAAGATCTTCCTATGGTATATATTTATTCCGGATCATTTTGAAATATTGTTACATTTTTCAGCAGTTGGCAGAGCTGTGTTGTGTTAGTAGTGACCTGAAAAAATCTCTAACCTAAGGTTTATCAATTTTATTGAGGCTAACTTTTGAATCTGAATGTATTAGTCTCAATGCGATCATTTTATCTCCAAGGCAGGGGAAGATGACAAGATCTTGGAGATGAATAAGAACATGGCAGAAAAGGTAATTATCTTTCTTGCTTTTCCTCTCTATCAGATTCTTAATGTTGCTCATTTAATTTTTTTCGCCAATTACTCAACAATGCATGTATTCCACAGGTTGGGTTGAACATCACACAGATTTGTTTGCCAAAAGAGTGCAGCGAGGATGAAGTAAGTGAAGCTGATTGTGATTTTGCCCAAATGCTATTACTGCAGTTAAAATTTCTTCACTGTATATGACTAATTCATTATTTCTAAACTGCTTTAGCCATAGATTCTATTTTCCTTTGCTCTTCTCATGGTGTTTTACAACATTACGCAACCAGAAGCTTCCTGGTGTCTTACTGTCAGCTATGGCTGTCTTTGCCCAGCTGGTGGTTGATTCCTGATCCTGTACAGTAGGGAAATCCTGGGAATAACACAATGTTTAAGAATTACTCACCAATAGTTGATGATTTACATTACAGTGCAGGGCCCTGCTGCTCTACTTGAGCACATCTTTCTTCTCTTTTTTCTTTCAGAACGTCTATGACTTAATCTGTCTTCCTCTCTCCCTCATTTGCACCCCTCCCCCTATTTTCTCATTCTCCTTCATCTCAGCCAACGACAATGACTTGTTGAATCTGAAGGTGCAAAAATGTAAACTTCATCATTATCTCTCTCTTTTCCCTGGTTCTCCCTCAGTATATTGAGTATCCATTCAACATATGTTCTGTATATTATCCAACTATTTCAGCAGTGGCTTGTATTGGATGTTACTTTTTTCAAATTAATCTTTGTGTATTTTTTCTTTGCGTATGTACATAGATTCTTGAGGAGGTGTTAAAGCTGAATGAGGACCCCAGGGTGCATGGCATCTACCTCCACCTCCACCCCGCTTCCATCACCAGCCAAGTTCTCAACACACTCAAACCTGAGAAAGACATAGACGGGNACCCCGCTTCCATCACCAGCCAAGTTCTCAACACACTCAAACCTGAGAAAGACATAGACGGGTAAAGACTTCACAGATTATATTTTACTAAAAAGGGTTCAAAATGGAGATCAGGGCATTCGGATCTACTGAGGTTTCTGTCCTTATGTAGGAAGATGTGATAATGAATAGTGAATATCTCAGTTGTTGTACATTTGTGGTGTTGGTTTCTCTGTCCCAACAGAGATAAATTAATAAATACATTTACTGATGTGTTTTATCAAATTTGGCCCAAATCAGAAAGGAGTGCAAAGAATTAAGTACATGTTGAAAGTAGGACGTGTTTTCACGAGACACATGAATGGGAAAATTAGAGAGGGGCCCTGGACAATCATCACTAATTGAATAGAGCTGGTTAACTGAGGCCAAATAATTCAAATGAATTCACTCACTGTCCTATGGAACACTTGGATATATGCTTCTTTCACAGCAAACTACAACATAATACCCTTAATTCTGTGTGTCAGTAGATATACCCAAAAAAGAAAAGTTACTGTTATTTAGAATAATTAAACCACATTCTTATGTTTCTACAATATGAGGAGGTGCATTGTTTTATCTGAAAAATTTCCAGATGAAATAGATCATGTTAATCTAATTTTCTTGTATTACCTGCTGCAAGGGAACACTGTTTATTACAGTTTGTTCCATATAAGCTTCTGTTAATTAGACAAATTGGTAGAAATTATATAAACTATGCTTCAGCCAGATATAAAATTACATTATTTTCACTGCAAAATATTGTTTTGTTGTCAAATCAAATTAGATTATTTAAAATAATTTGTAATGTACTGTCTTGCAATAGGATATCAGATTTGAACATGGGCCGTCTGGTACGGAGAGATTTGAGCCAAAGCTTTGTGCCGCCAATAGCCAGTGCTGTTGTGGATTTGCTGGAGAAACATGGTGAGTTTCTGGAAAGTGGAGAGTGAGACGAGTGACTGGAGGGGAGTCCCTTATAAACTGCATCTGAACTACAGATCAGGTTGCTCATTCAGCAATTATTAAAACACTGATGAGTCAGCAGCACGCATGTAAATACTAACAGTAATAATACATTCCATTCAGGTGTGCCAGTGCCAAGGCCCTGTGCACGCAGGTTTACTGGCACACCTAAATGCAACAGAGCTGTCATTAATGTTATAAGTTACGCATGTGCTTTTCCATCTATGACATGTTAAAACATCTGCCATGACAAAGATAGAGCTGAATGTCCAGTGCTCCAGAATGTTTTTGGCACTGGGACACCCTACAAAATGACTGCATGAGACATGCCGTGGGGGGTAGAGGGGAGGGGTCAAAGTTCAGCTGTACATAGGGTCACAGCTATGAGCTATTCTGAGTATCCTTGATATAGGAAGGAGAGATTCAGTGTCATGTCACACAAATTTCCCTCCCATACAGATGAACTGTGTCTTGACAGTGAGGGGTTTTTGTCAAATTCCAATGATACTGTATATAGGGTGGTTGATTTATGAATTAAATGCCCACATATCATCAATAAGTATGACCACAATATTATGCAAAGCTTTTAAAGTCATAATCAGCTATTGTTGTGTGGAGCTTTGTGAATATGGAGCAGGTTTTGCTGGACCACATGGGCTGTAATTCAACATGAGGCAGTTGATGGAAGGAGAGTATTAGTAATGTTTACTTAAAATATTTTCACAGAGGCGCCTTTGGAGGGAAAGACAGTATTGCTGGTTAGAGCCGACGGACCCCTCAAGGTGGCCCTGCAATGCCTTTTAGAGAGAAGTGGAATGATAGCACAAATGAGTCACACAAGCTCCAACAGCCTACAGAGACAGGTGTGTGTGTGTGTGCGTGCGTGCGTGTGTTCTCATTTGCACCCTGCAAACATTCTTTTTTCTCCCGCCATTTTATTTTGTATGCAGTTATAGTGGTTAACCACATGGCGTCAGTCTCTTCCTTTTCACATGTCCTGGCCATGAGACACGATCAACCAACACAGAGCTTTGAGAGTTTTTGCTGTTTAAACACTAAAAATAAGCTAATACTTTAATATCTAATACAGTACTTTTCATATTCATTCATCATTGAAGCTGTTTAGGCCTCTGTCATAATAATAACTCACAGAATGTCCTCTCTCTGTTATTGCTTAATCCCATATATTAAAATCCTTCTCTGTTCCTTATTTCCCAGATGATGGAGGCTGATGCTGTGGTCCTGTTAGGGGCAGGGGACATGGATATCCCACTTCACTTGGTTAAGCCAGAGACTGCTGTCATCCACTGTGAGCCCCTCCTAGTGACAGGTGTTTATGTGTGTATAGGAGGTTGTGGTAGCACCACAATGAAGTAGTGCCCTTTTGCTGCAGCTGTGAGGTTGAATTTATTTCTGCTGAGAGCGAATCCTAGCGAGCTTTTAATTGCTCTGTGTTTTGTATTAATTAGGTATTTTTCCTTTTAGATGAGCATGCTATTGGGATGTCCTCACAGGCCGGTATAGGTTACCTCACTGCAGCTTACAGAATACAGGTGCGGCTTTTAGTTTTCCAATTCCAAACATCCTTAACACTGCAAATGTTTCTGACTGATAACCCTTTCATTTCTCTCTCTCTCTCTCTCTCTCTCTCTTTCTCACTCTACCAGAATGTAGTGCATAGCAGCAGTCGTTGGCTCCAGGAACGGCAGTACCGACCTTGGAAGCTGCGTAGCCTCAAACTACAGCCCCTCACCCCCGTACCTAGGTACAAGTGTCACATTCTCCTTGAGTCACACTGATGAATACGTAATGCTTTATTACAGATACAGATGGAGGTCAGTCCTCGGATTCATTTTTGCCTATCCTGTAATGAACTGTACTGTAGAAACCATAGGTCTGTATCTGTCTTTGTGCCCAATGTGTTGCAAAATCTTTCCACTTTTATCTGCTTTTTGTCTGAATGTAGTTATGTCTTTCAGTATGCAGGAACACCTGTCTATGTGCTATACGTTTTCTAAGTTGAGGCAGAATGTTGGGATGAACAGGGTTGACTGAAACAATATTTCCCATAAGATGTCATAAATGTACATGGATCACTTTTTAACTTTTCATGACTTCTGTGCTTCCTCAGTGACATAGAGATTTCCAGAGCTCAGACACCAAAGCCAGTGGACCAGCTGGCGGAGGAGATTGGCTTGCTACCGGAGGAGCTTGAAGCTTATGGTAGGACCAAAGCTAAGGTCCGTCTCTCCCTTTTAGACCGCCTCCATGCACAGCCAGATGGGAAATATGTCCTGGTAGCTGGGTGAGTCGGACTTACTGATTGTTTATTGAATTCTTTATTTCTCCAGATGCTCGGGTCCCATAATTTAAGTATGTGATTTATATCACAACCAAGAATCTGTTTTACATCGCAACCCAAAGTAGGTCAGTGATCAAGAGCCATAGTATATTTTGCTTTTGACTGACCGTTTGTTGCATTTATAAGCCGCATAATAAAATCAAACATCTGTTGAACGTTTTCTGGTAAAGCCAAAGGCCAGCTGTTTTTCTTCTTGTTGTTTATATTTGTCTCTCTGCCTCTCCCTTCGTTTATCCCTGCATTGCATGTTATCGTGGCTTGTCTTTGTCTCACCTCATGTTTCTCATTGATCATAATTCACAGCATGAGTGATGGTCGCCCCCCTCCCAACAGCTTTCTTTCTGTTCTCTTTTTTCTTTGCCAAATAAGACTATTAAAGCCATAGAAAATACACAGACACACCACCATTAAAACCATATTCTAGGCAGCAAAGTATTAACCAGGTTTCCCATGGGAAATGCTGTACAGTTGATTGCCAACAGGTCCTTGCATGAGTGACGTCAGAGCTTTCATCACTCAGCTGTCCAGCATTAAGTTCTAGTCCCTACTGTGATACTAATGGAGCTTGAAAAGGTCCTCCTCCCTTTTAGTCAGACCATGTTATCATGTGCTTTTGTTTTTAACACCGTGTCATGATAACTTTCTTCACAAAACACAAGTGGTGCAGAGATATATGAACGCAGCACATACTGACATACAGTGGTACATGGATAACATAGTTCACACACAGCACAAGACAATATTGTGCTACAAAAGTACATTCAGTGTTTAGTCAGTACATGCCTGTGGCCAGTTACAAGTTCCACCACAGATGCTGTGCTGTGCAGGTTTGGGTTATGTGTTAGCAATGGCCCTGTAGTTCTGATACACTGAAAAAGTAAAACACTAGTCCAGGGAAATATTGGTCCTTCTGGAGAGATGAGGGGCCCCTCTCAGTTCCAGCCAGCACGAGCCTTTGAGACCTGCTGCCTAGGGAACACCATGACGAGCAAAAAGAGAGAGGCAGGATAAGGGGGCAGTAAAAGAGGTACTGGAGGGAGTTGGATTCAAAGTGTCCTTGAATAAAATGAGGTGGCAACCCATCAAAGATTTTTTTTCCTTCTTCTCTGGCGCTCCTTTTTAATTTTACTCCCCCATCCCCACGATTCACCATTCTATTTCCCCTTTCTTTTACACAGAACAGTCCACTGGTCAAAGCTTAGATGATTTACCTGCAAATACTGGTTTCCAGTAGATAGTCCCAGTG
This sequence comes from Lucifuga dentata, assembly GCA_014773175.1. Lineage (NCBI taxonomy): Eukaryota > Metazoa > Chordata > Actinopteri > Ophidiiformes > Bythitidae > Lucifuga > Lucifuga dentata. Next base: position 419,973 of record VXCM01000071.1, on the reverse strand, counting down.
CTTGGCTACAATCTAAATGTGCTTATAATATGAAAATGAATTTTAAAAATGTGCTCCATGTCTCTGTTCTTGTAGTATAACTCCCACTCCCCTGGGTGAAGGCAAAAGCACTGTGACCATTGGCCTAGTCCAGGCCCTGTCTGCCCACCTTAAGCTCAACGCCTTCGCTTGTCTCCGACAGCCTTCTCAGGGACCCACCTTTGGGGTCAAAGGTCAGCAATAGATATCTAGATCCTCATACTAAGTGTATGACATATAGGATGTCTTAAAACTGTGTTTTCATGGAATCCATTGGCTCATCTCTCTGAGTGCCTGTCTCTTGAACATGCCAAGAAACAATATTTCACTATAAAGTACTACATGGTAACATTTCATTTATTATTTTATTTGTCAGGGACAATGCTCATTGGTCAACAGTAAAACAGAAAACTGTCAATGAGCCAGAGTTAGCCCAAAAGGCTAATTTTCATCTGCAGCCCCACAATACATTGATCTTATTTTGATATTGATCAATTTAAAACTTGTGTTCATTGCTCTGTATGTTAATCATATAACTGAAAAATCAAACATTGAATTCTCTCGGAGGCTTTAATTTCATGTTGAAATGGATGTGAACAACAGATTTTATTGTGGAATGAAACTCCTAAATTTGTTTTGCTTCCCACTGAATACTTTCCAAACGGAACAGACAAAGCCGGAGACGGGGAGAGCAACAGCTGGGAACGTATTGAGACTTTATCAGTGTGAGGATAGCGTTTCATACATTTTGGGTCAGGGTGGAGTAGTTCACTCAGAGTGCACCTCTCAGCACTCGTTCTCTGTTGCCTTTGTGCTGTCTCCCTGAGTGTGCTACCTCTTCTCTGTGCTTAGGGGGAGCTGCAGGAGGGGGATATGCCCAGGTCATTCCTATGGAGGAGGTAAGACACAGAGACAGGCTCTCACCGCTCCCTCAGCTGGACTAGTGCTGGCTTCAAAGACCTGAGGCATGCATAGACTCACACACATCTGCGCAAAAACACACATATACACATACACAAAATCCTTGGACCGATGGCATAACCCTGCCTGTGACTAAAGACAAGTCTGTGAAGACAGAAAGGGAGATGTGAGACGGAAGAGGGAGGGAAACCAGGCAGCTTCTCTGTTTCATACAAAAAAAAAAAAANAAAAAAAAAAAAAACAGCTCTTATCAGCATGCTCCCTCTTTCTTTTTTGGTGAAAAAGCTCATCCCAAGCAAAAGAATCTGTGTCATAATATTTTGAATCATAGATGGCAAGGCTATGGGATTGTTTGAAGCTAATAGTATTATACAATGTTACAGCTCCTGAACCCCCACGATTAAGAGTTATATCACAGTGGAGCCATCTGAACCCAAACTATGTCTCTCTATTTGTCTATAAGGGTTTATACATTTCTTATGTCTGATCTCTCTCTCTCTCTCTCTCTCTGATTCTCTTTTTCTTCCTCTTTTCCATCTTATCTTTTACTCGCTTCAGTTCAACCTTCATCTGACAGGTGACATTCATGCCATCACAGCAGCCAATAACCTGGTGGCAGCAGCCATCGATGCCAGGATACTGCACGAGGCCACCCAGTCAGACAAGGTGACTGTGTGTTGATGTAACAGAGTACTTACTTATCCCAGCAACACACTTTGTATACTGTGCAACTAATCCTGATCTGCAAGACTAGACTTAAATCCTGAGATTACTGTATAAGACATTACAGTAATGACCAGCCATTGTAATTTATTTGACTCAATTTTAAGTTTAAATGTTGTTCCTTAATTTATTCAACAATAACTCCCTAAAGAAAATTTTTTTGTGTTGCTGTTGAGGCAATATACTGATTATTTATTAATAACTCTTTTGTTTTATGTTTCCAAGGCCTTATTTAACAGACTGGTCCCTTCAGTGAATGGGGTCAGAAGATTTTCACCAATCCAGATCTCCAGGCTACGTGTAAGTCTGCATGAGAGCCCATTATAAACATCACAGCACCTCTCAAAACTGATGCTATTTGCCCATAAGCGTGTTGTGAAAGCGTCCACTAGGGGAACTCAGTGAGCCTATACCTCCATGCTATTTTCCACCCATGTCCTTGTCTCCTCCAAAAATGTGTTACTGCTTCATGGAGCTCATGTCTGTTTATGCGACATTAGGCAGGGATATTTTCTTTAGTGTTCATGACTTGGAGATGTTAGGCAGGTCATAACAGATAAAATACAATGGACAAATGTTATGCAGATAGGAGAGAGATTAAGAGTCTCTCATACAACAGCAGAGACACGCACTGTGTTGACTTATGATCTGAGTTGAGAAGTTAAAAGGATTGTAAAATATTTATTGGTCTTAATGGATGAAGTGGGAGATGAAGAGTTTTGTGTGTGTGTGTTTTTTTTTTTTTTTNTTTTTTTTTTTTTTGTTTTTTTTTTGTTTTTTTTTAAATAGCACACTCCCAGTGAACTGTGTGAACCCATGTGGGTGACGTTGATGCAAGAGTTGATAGCAAGAAAAATGCCTCGACTTTTAATAAAAAGAAAAATCAAAATATTCAAATGGTCATAAACCTCTCTAAACCACTATTAAATGTCCATTAATTTTCTCCTTTTCGTCGTGTCTCTGTGATTGTAGCGTTTAGGAATCAGTAAAACAGACCCAGGATCTCTCACACTACAGGAGGTCAGCACTTTCGTCCGGCTCGACCTTGATCCTTCCAAGATCACATGGCAAAGAGGTATCACTGGAATGACAGGAGATCACTTATTTGTTCCCGGTTGCCATGTGTGGCATTCAGGGTTGCTAATAATGAGGGGAAATTTCACCGAATATTACTGTTTATACTGTTTCTCATAATCCAAACTGAGAAAAGTAGAGTTTCTAGAGTAGAGCATCTGAGAAATACTTTCTTCTGCACAGCATGATTTCTAAAGCTGCAGTCTGTGATTTACCATGAATTAAAACTTCAAAGACGAGACAACTGAATTAACAAATATACCTAAAATAAGATAAGCTCCCACTGGTCTGTGAAGTCACGCAGTCTTTGATTTTATTTTATTTTATTATGAAATCAGATTGTGCTATGACTACAGAAAGTCACATGCAATCCTAAATTAGAAGATTAGGAATTATTTTCTTTTTGATGAATGGAATGCTAAAATTGGTATTTATTACAGGATATTTGGATTATCTTCAATGAAAACTGACTTTGTGCTAATAAAAAATTAACACATCACGATGTAACTTTGCAGTCACTGGGTAATAAATGTGGGTGTGATGGAATTGAGGACAGCTACCTCAGTGGCAGCTTTGTTGGTTCTAAGTTGTCAGTGAGAACAACTGGCTGCGATGACTGATAGGGTATTTACTCCAGTGGCTGCAGAGGGCATTCTTAAGAGATTAAAAACAGATTTACCATCTAATGTTATATGTGGCTTTCTGTTGTGTGCACCTTTGCATGTATAGCTTTAATGTGAGCATAAAATAACTTGTGGTTTCGCTTTTTTATTACAAAAATCCAACATCAATCCAATATCAGGACAGCGTGTGACAGTTACGGTTTCCTGACTGATTGTTACTACAGAATACCTGGAGAATAAGCAGTTTGTAGCCAAATTACCAGAGAATAGGCTAGCATAAGCATTCCCTTTCCCATTCCTGTTCACAATAAGAGATAAGGATCGCTCTTCTTGTCAGTTATTGGGTTGTGTGTGCGTGTGTAGACATATTGCTCACAGGCGTGTAGGTGCACATTTCTATCTATTAAAACCATCTGTGGAAATAGATTTTTACTGCATGTCCGATTCAGACTGTAAAGACGTCACTTTTCTGTGCGTGCTTCACTTATGAGGTTATTTTATTGATCATCCATTTTGTCTGTTTGCTCAAAGATGTAGACTTTGTGAGAAATGCTGCAGGAATTGAATTGCTTTGTCCTCTTTGTTTTTAGTTGTTGACACCAATGACCGTTTCTTGAGGAAGATCACTGTAGGACAGGCGAGCACTGAAAAAGGACAGATGAGAGAGGTATGTAGCTCATGTCAGCAGTATTCATGCTTTTACAATCTGAATTTATGACTATTTAAAATATTTGTCCGCTGCTGATAACCAAAATATGGTGTTGTATCCTGCTTTGGATTGAGGCATCCGCCAGTCATGTCAGATTCCTGCTTCTCAAAAATATGTTGTGTTTCTCACTGTTTTCTGATTAAATTAAACCTCTACTCACCTCAAAATAACAACAGATTTGCTGCAATACAGCATCTTTATGTCACTTTCTCATGCACATAGAGACTCACTCCTCCCTGTTGCCCTCTCCTTTGTCCACTATAAAGCCCAGATGTTTTTCACCCATATGTCTGTAGTAACGACAGCTAAATGAAATCCTGTAAATAAACACTTCACCTCAATGGGAAGTGAGTGGGCCTAAGTGAAAGCAAATGTTTAAAGAAGGAGAAAAATGACCCCCGCCCATCACACACACTCACACCCACACACACACACACACACACACACACACACACACACACACACTGGAACAGCCTCAGAGCTAGTTCAGCATATGCTTACATTTACCTCCATCAGTTCATCCATTCTGCTTTCCCTTCATTCCTCTCTCCTCCACCCTCCTCCAGCGCTGATACGCAATAACCCCTCAGGGTATTATCACTGAGAGTGGGAATAGAAATGTTGTGTTCCTTGGTGGATTGATGTGGTTTTTATTTATGTTTCTTTTTCGCCACATGAAATCAAGTACGTTTTCATACTCTTCACCGTAGAAGCCCTCACTCTTTTGTCTACCGCTCTCTCTTTTACTTTGCTGCAAATTCATAGAGTCACATTAAAAAGTTTCCTTCATTGTTTCTCCAAATTCATCAAACACATGTCTTTTTGGAATGAGTCTTCCAGCTCTTCCTCTTTCCAGATGTGACTTTTGTAATTTCACAGCGTTGAATGAAATATGTTGGAGTCAGCGAAGCATTGTCACGGGAACATTAAAGTACTTTGTGGTACATAAGCATATGCTCACAAGTCATCACTTCTACGGGACAATGGTCTTAATAGTCTGTCAATCTTTACCATCAATGCTTATTAAAACTGCTTTTATTTCGGAAGCACAAACATAACATGTTGACATGATTTCAAACAATAGTAACTATAAAGGTTTACAGCATATGGCTGGTAAATACATTTAAAGCATCTGGCGAATTTGTGGACTCGTAGCAGCTGAACAGAAACTTCAATCTCTCAGCCTGGTGATTTATATTTTGTACGATTTTCCTTTTGTCTCCCTGCAGACTGGGTTTGATATTGCGGTGGCCAGCGAGATCATGGCCATCCTGGCTCTAGCAGACAGTCTGGAGGACATGAAGAACAGACTAGCACGCATGGTGGTGGGGAGCAGCCTCTCTGGACAGCCTGTCACTGCAGAGGACCTGGTGTGTTTCTTTGTGGTTGTTGTGGTTGATTTCTGGGAGTGTGTGTTGTTTAACTTTGATAATCTCAAAGTTTAGCTAATCATTACTACATCTCACCGTTCACCTTTGTGCAAAGATCAACGCAAATTTGACCTTACTTCACATAAAGACTCCTGTCATAATGTATTGGGCAATGGGAATTTCCAATGCAAGAAGAGAGTGTTCTGTGTTTTGGCATGCATGAAGTGTTGCACAGAATAATACAAGACACTTTTTTATAGAACTTTGTCTTTGTCGGTGTGTGTGTGTGTGTACATACGTGGACACTGATTGCTCATCCTGTCTGCAATTCCACATCTAGCGTGCAGCTTGGGAACGTTCCAATTCCTACTCGCCCTGAAAATACGAACAAACCACTTCCAACATAAGATGCTAAGCAGAGTGTTCACGCCTTTCACCAAATCCACAGGGTCAGCTGGCTCCAGTTTCCCTCGTGTGACTTGAGCTCTGTGTTGTTTCAGAACTGTAGAGGAGGATCCCCTATAACGTTACATTTACATTAGTCTTTCTGATGAACCAGGATGGACAAACATCACTATCCCTCCGAGGCAGCCCAAATGGGAACATGATTGTGACTGTGTGTGTATGTATGTGTGTGGGAGAGACCAGATGGTTGATGGGCATATTTTGGAAGAATTAAGAGTTGCATGCTGTGGTAAAGGATAAGACAGAGAGCCAGTTAGAAATTATACCAGACATTCTTTAGTCTATTTATTCAGTAAAATTACTGTGGATATTGATGATATTAAGGTTAGGAGGTGACAGGCTGATTTCAGGCCTGATAACTTATTTTTGTTCTCACTCACCAAGCCCATGTTTCTTTCTTTCTTTCCTTCTCTCTCAGGGTGTGAGTGGAGCACTGACGGTGTTAATGAAAGACGCAATCAAGCCCACACTGATGCAGACCCTCGAGGTAAAACTCCCACACAGCCTCACTACTAGGTTGAGTCTTCTTACGGTGACATTATCACGTGAGTGATGACAAAGAAAGTCATTATTAAGATGCTCAATGTCCCACATGTAAACTGACAATTTCCTGTTAAATTGAGTGAACTGTGATGAATTTCCTGTAGGCTATATAAATTAGCAAATCAAGAGGAAATAGTATTCACTTAAGTGGTCACAAGACTTACCACTTCCTCTGCTGTCACACATAAAATGCTCCAGCGGGAGCTTTTAAGAAAGGATGATAGATTGATCTTTTCCTTCCTTGGCTCTTTATCTTAATAGCAGTTTAGCAGCATGCTGGGGACAGATGGAGCTCTCAGACAGGAGGCCATCTGATCCAGATTCATACAAATGTCTTAAGGAATCAGTTTCTTGTGGGTGTGACAGCCCATACAATAACTCTGCCTCTCACAACATCTGGTTTTCATTTTGCTTTTGAAACATTACCGTAAAAATGGATACACATGGAGTCTCACAGGCATGCGTGGACACACACATTTACACAAGTGACCCTAAGCTCTCTATATCTGCCAGAAGAAAACACCCAACCCTCAAGGTGATGAATGTAGGAATGATGAGAGTAGAGATTGCAGCTTTAATGGTTGTATTAAACTGATAAACATCTTGTCTGGCTTTTTTTTTTTTTTTTTTTTAAAGTTTTACAGCAAGAGCCTACTTACAGGAACACACCACATTTATAGAAGATAAACAGTTAGCTAACTTGTCCACTAAATTATGATAACGTGATCTATCTTAAACTGATCATGTGCCTCTGGTAGATAATTATTTTTCGTGCTCCATGCTGACATGAGCTCAGACACACCAGACTGACTCCAAAGAAGCTATGCTGACAGGAACTAAATGATCAAACACTTTGCGTCACCTCACTTTGCTTCACATCTACTGTTGCATTTGAAAATGTTGCACTTGAATGCACCACAAAGAATGTCAGAGGAAAGACTTAGCTGGTAATCTGTATGTGTAAAAACTAAAGTGATCAGTTGATTATTATAATTGTTGTCAATTAATTGCCTTTATATCAATTAATGGAGTAATCTTGTTAGATACTTTTCATTAATTTATTCTATGTTGGTTTCGAAATGCGGATTACATGGCCATTGGGTGGGGAAAACGAACACAGACTGTCCCAGATGCGGTGTTTTCAGGGGTGGAGGTGGGGGGGTGATAGGGGCTGGAGCAGAGATTTGGTTACTTTCTGTTTTTTTTGTTTTTTTTTTTTGTTTTTTTTTGTTTTGTTTTTTTTTGAGGAAACATTGCAGTCAAGTTGTGTAGACCTTTATCCTGTGTGGTTTTCCTGCGATTCTGGTTGGAAAACTGATATCAGGACTGACAGACCACATGAGAATATTCCATTGGTCTGTGCCCTCTGTACCCTCTTTGCATGTGACTGTGCATTTAGAAAAGGAGCACACATGGGAGTAAAGTTGCCATATGGAAGTTGGTGTGTGTGTTGTTTTTCTGGACACGTAGGACAGGAGGAAAAGGGATAGCTGCTGAACCCCCCTCCCTGTGTATGTGTCTATTAAACCAGCCGCAACCATTTTGTGTTTTCCAAACATCCTGCCTACATGGGGTTTTACAGAACTGACCACATACAGCTTTCCTGGTGGGGGCAGTTAGAGAGTAGACATCAGGCTTGTGACGCAAAGGCTCACGTGTGAACCTCTAGGCTGTCTGAGAACTTACTGGGAATACAAAACTGCATCCCTTACGTGACTCTACATGATGAGTAATAGTCATCATGAACTTAAACACATGCATACATATAATACATGCAGAAATTTGATGTTGCAGTGCTACGGAGAATTTGCGTAAAGCTATTTGCTGTAGTTGTATTAGTTTGGCATTGGTCTATAGCTGGTGTAGCAGAGGCCATAAGAGATGCTCAAGAAGCGGAAATGGCGACCTGATCTCCATCTTCCTGTTTTTGTCTGTTTCCTCACTGGTCTTCATAATCTGCTTATCCAGCAAACGATGAGGTGACACACTCACCCTTTCATTCATTTCCTCTTTCATCACATTGTTGCGGCCGCTTGATTTCCTGAATCATGCTCTCTTGTGTAGGTCCGTGGAAAGAGTGACAAGTGTGAACTGGGTCAAGTAAAGGTACAGGGGTTGCAACCACATGGAAATCCACCTGTGTATGACGTGTGCTGACTTTCCAATCCCTTTTTCCCTTAACCTGACCCTTTTTTTGCCATGTATGCTCCCTTCTTTCACTTCAACTATCTCTTTTCCACTGCACTCTCCGTGCATTTCATTGTCACTATGATGTTATCGCCTTTTGAACTATTACAATACATAGACAAATAGACAATTGGCAGCATTTTTCAGAGCCTTGTTAAACGGTTGATTTACTCCTCTTGTGGGAGGATATTTATGTAGGCTGAGGGAGAGGTATGCAAACAAAAGCTGAGGAAATCATGCAAGGCCTTCTTATCCTTCCTCCTTCCTCCATCTCACAGAATTCACACACACTTTAACAATGGGTATATTGCTCTTCCAAGTTTTCTTCTTGGCCAGTTTTCCCAGTCATGCCTGTCACAAGAATTGTCTCCTTGAGTCCATTCTTGAGTACAGAATGAGCTAATTTTTCTCTTTACCCTTACCTTTACCTTTACCCTTACTTTAAAATTGAGACCTTTATATTTATTTCAACTAATTGTACCAGCTTGGGAGTCTGCCAGTAGCAGGAACTTACACTTGATGAGATCTTTAGTGAGTCTGTCCAACCTTTAGAATGTTCCAGATCAGCAGGGGAAGGCGATCTGGCTCAGAGTCAAGCTGACATGCCAGTGGAGTACCTCTTAACTTTCTTGCTGTTTAGACAAACACAGTACCAGCCAAAGCATGTCCACTTATGCATATTTATCCTGGCCATTTGACTGAAACTACTGAATGCGACGCAGTATGAAAGAAATGGTTAGTCCTTATTTACACTTAGTTGGGTGAGCTGTTGTTGACTGCTGTGTTTTCTCAACTCCTTCGTGTTTGTGTGCCTCTCTAATTGTTGCAGGGTACACCAGTGTTTGTCCACGCTGGGCCCTTCGCCAACATCGCCCATGGCAACTCATCGGTGTTGGCAGACAAGCTGGCATTGAAGCTGGTCGGACAGGACGGCTTTGTGGGTAAGAACACACACTCCGTTTTTACAAAGTACACACAACTTAGGGCAGATTCGCACACAGAAAGCGTTTGGAACAACCAGACGTGCTTGCAGACTGTAGAGTTTGGCAATCCCAGGTGTGGAGGAAAAAATATGACTTACAACAAACTCTAGCCTTGAACTTTGGCTTATTCCCTTGGTGCCACAACCTTTGGCCTACATTCACCTTAACCCTGGTCCTTGCTGTCCTCAACCTGCCTCTGACTGTCAAGTGTGCTGCTTCCTGGTGTTCCCAGTCATGCGTAACTTTCTAGGAAACCGGTGGAGCGATTGCTTTAAAAAACACAAAAGAGCAAGGAAGGAAGCAGATTGATAATCTTAAGAGCCACTGGAATGCTTTAGAGTAAACCGCACTAATCCCGTCAACGTCAAAGCATACTTCACTGTTTCCATTTTTATCGTTCCATCTGTCCTGCTGCTCTCTTTCTTTCTTCCTTCACTTCGACTGCTGAAAAATGTTTGGAATGTGTGTGCGTTTGGGGGCCTTGTGCTTTTCAGGTGTGTTTGATGTGAGACTGAGATGGGAGAGAGATGAATTTCCTCTCTAGTCTCATGTTTACTGTGTGTGAGAAAGCTTGATGTTTAGTTGGGTTTCTTTATGAGACCAGCGAAAGATATATGATTGTTAAACACACATACACACACACCACATGTACACAAGCTGTCAAATGCGCCGACGCCATGTGCCGGGAATTGGGTTTCACAACACGGAGTAATGTGGCGTGTATGTGTTCATTTGTGTACACATACGTACTTGACGTGTGTGTTCATGCCCCATCTTCCTTCCATTTGTCCATCTCATCCTCCCTTTCTCTGTCTTGTGTTTGTTACCTGAGTCTCAGGTATGCCAGGAACTCANCCCCCCCCCCCCCTTCCTTTTCCTCCCTCAGCTGAGATGTATGCTTCCTCCACTCTGTCACTCTCATTCTCTCCTTCTTCTGATGCTAGAAGCTTTTTCTCATTTTAACTGAACAACAATAAAAAGAGTAATAAAAAAAACAGTGAAGTTAAGGACGTTAATTGTTCTGTTAGGTCTTGAAATAACTAAAGTAGCCACCATATAGAATCTTCAAGTAATAAATAATCGGGCTGCAACTAGTGATTGTTTTCATCACTGATTATTTAATTGATTATTTGTTTGATTGCATTGTGTGAGAATTGTTAAGTCAAGTCCCTGGAAACCAAATTGACAACTAAAACAATGAATGGACACTGGCATTAGACTTGTGAATTAATTTTTTTGTTGATAGTCTAAATTTTGCATTCTTTCTTAAAGCTTCTTTTCCGTGGTAAAGGAATTAAATGAACTCTTCGTGAACCAAAAAGGCTGTGCGGGTGTGTATGAACATACTCGTGGCAAAGCTTCATCGTGCTCAGTATTATTGTGTTTGTTTGTTCGTTTGTTTGTTTTTTTCACTTTGGAATCTGAATTTAAAATGCAGAAATGCTAGTTTTTGGGGGGGTGGGGGGTGGGGGGTGCTGCTGCAGGGGAATAAATTCCACATGTCAGATGTGATGGGTTCCTGTATCCATAGTGGTCTGGACTTGTTTACACACAGATACCCCCCTGATAAAGACATACTGTATGATTTCTCACAGTACAGAACCTCCCCAAACAACTGAGACAAAACACTGGCATTTTTTGTTTTTTTTTTTTTAAGAAATCGCCACTGAGGATTAATAATACATTCAGCTTCTAAAACATTTACAAAGCCCAAAATCTTTTAAAGGTCTTCCCTTAGTGACACTGCAGATAACGGCTTGCTTGCTAGCCTTGTACTTTGCGGGTGTGTCTAATGCTGAGTTCAACTTAACCTCGGAATTCAGAATTTCTGACCTCCGAATGGGAACAGTCAAAGAAAATGCCCCCTCAACTCGAAATTCCTACTCAGAAAGTCAGGCAAGGTTCCTAAACCCTGAGTTCAGTATTGACCTTTCAATATGGCTGCTCACACCATAAACAGTCATTTCTGTAATTATAAATGAACACTTAGAAGCATTTTCTTTAAATCAGACAGCATACAGACACAGTAATCAGTTCAGTAATAGGTTAAACATGTATAACACTGGCAATGAAGTAGCAGTTTTGAAAAGATAAATAGCTCATATGTGTTTAACTTTGGTCCAACCGAGCAATCAAAACATGACATACAGTAATTTTGAGTTACAGCTTTCCAGATCTGAGATCCCAGTTCCGAGGCAGGTGTGTAGCCGAGTAAATTCATGTGTTACATGCTGATATCAACTATGGAATTAAAGGACGACTAAAAAAAACAGAGCTTTCAGGACAGTTAAGAACCTATGTGCTTGACTTACTGGATGCATTTCTGTAGACCTGTACTGCAAGTTTTGCAACTTTGACAATGTTTTAACCCTCTTTTATTACACCATAAAAATGAGGAAAATGATTTTTAAAAAAGCATTATGTGCTCCCTTTAAATGAAAAATACATGGCCAGATTGTAGAAAACTCAGAGAGAAGAAATTACTGTTCATGTAGCCTACTTTCCTGCCTTTTGTGTTGATGTTTTGTTGGCAGCATTGCCAAGATGAATGCTTTGACTGGAAGTAACGTCATCCAACTGTCTTTTCAGTCCAGCCCTACTAAAAAATTCACAACAATGCAGACCTCTGCTTCCTCCCCTCTTACTCTCTGGACAGTTCAAGGTTGTCACACACAGCAGGAAGCTCACAAGTGTTTCCTCATGACGTCCTCTGGGCTCAAACTCTGCTTGGTTTAATCTGGCAATCACTGCTGTCTTTGTTATTTTCATTCTTTTCCACCTGAATATGCTTTGCTCTGCCTTTTTGTTTGTGTTTTCTTCAACACTGCCTGTGTGGGAGATTAAACAATATAATCCCTGCAAATACTGTGCCTATAACAATTTGATTTTCATTGGCAGGCTGTAGTAGTTTAGAATTTAGACCCAAAGCTGGAGTGTGGTCCTCACAAGAAATACGACATTCCCAGTCTAGCTGTCTGTGGCCAATCAAAATCTGGTTATATTCTTGAGCTCATACCTCAGGGTGGATGATTTATGAAGGCCTCCAAGTGTTACTATTGTTATTTATCTTCCCAGAAAACCTTTAAGTCCTGCTAATGTAATTACTGCATACTCCTTTTTCTTTACGCTCTTGTCCTTCTATCTGACTTGTCTTTCTCACTCATTTGCTCTTGTAGTATACTGCTTTTTGGTAAAATACGTAACGCTTTTGCTAGTTATGCAAAGATCCAAGCAAACCACCAAGTAACTTCTTTGTGCAAACACACTCCTTTTCACCACATAGCCACAGAGAGATGTTCCTTATCAGCCGTCAGCTGTAATATTGCAAGCTGAATGTTTTCTATTCATTTTGTCTCTCTTGAGTAAATGCACTTTGGGAACATTTTATCTAATAAGAAGTTAGGTTTACTGTGATTGGTTTATAATGGATTTGTGATTATTTGATTTTCCATCCTAAAGGAATTGATACAAACCACTTCTGTAGCAGTAGCTTAATAATAACTGCACTCTAAAATCTACATGTGCATACATATAACAGATTCAAATAATCGATTACATTCATTAGATTTATTTCCTGACATGATTCTCATTTACCTGTAATTATAACCCTTTTAATTAGATAAAATGTTACAAGGGTTACCTGATGCTCTGGTTGGCATAGTAGTAATTAATCAGTAATTTTTTTAGGAACAGCACTAATGTCCAAGTGCAATATTTCATTTAGGCTAATAGTTTATTAAAACCATAAAATTAGATTCAGACATCCAATTTTTTACTGTTTAAATTTATTCATAGTTGCATTTTCCTCAGCTGATGAAATTTGCTTGTATGTAAAGAAAACTAAAGGTTTAATCAGGTTAGTTTGCGACTTAATTCATCATAAAGTTGTAGGTTGTATTCACATCTGTTGTCTTCTTACGAATGAACCAAGAGCTCTTCACATTAAGTCAAATGGACTGACAGCTCATTGGACAGTTTCGCTGGTACATGGAAAATCAAAACAAAGTTTATTCCAATGACTGACAGCAAGTAATGTTGCACTTCACTGTGCCTGAAGGGTTTATAAGGCTTTATTTATCTTCTCTGGTCATGAAGAGCTCACAAAGCTCAGAGGAATAGTTTGGACTGTAACAGGACTTAATTCACTATAAATAAACACAGGCTGCTAGAAACAGAGGAAGGAAAAACACATCTTATATTGCAACATGATGGGTGAAGTGGCTGCAATGATTAACATACCAATCAAGTAAATTTCTTTAGCTTTTTTAATTTACAGAAGTACCATGATGTTGGTAGGTGCTGCATTCTCCCGACAAACGGACTGGCACCAGAGTTTGGTTGGGACTGGAACAACTCCCATTTCTTCAGTGGGTTTTGCACTGATTGTTCTTCAACAAGGGTCAAATGACAGCATTCTCATCATGCAGACTAAATAAGCGAACACCAAGTAATTAGTGTAAACCACAATAGGTTAGGAGTGAACACAGACTTAAAGGACAATACCTGCAATTTTGAATGTTTAAACTTAATATATACAACCTACATACACATTATGTTACCGACAACTATTTCCCAAGCTATCCAACTGGAGCAGTAAATTTTAGAATTGTTTTTCCTACCTTCCAGGCTGTCATTGGTTTCTGTTCATTCCAGTATACTATTACAATCAAGTGTTGAGACTTGAAATGCGCTTGAGTTAAGTAATCCATCACAGTGACTACAATGTCTATTAGATTTTTTGTTGAAGAAACTTTATTTAAGCTGCAGAGAAGATTATGTATGTCTTTGCCAGGGAATATAGTCCCAGGAGAAGACTGCTTTTACCGAGAAATTAAAAATGACTGTCCCTCCTACATTCAGAAATTCATGCTAGCAGGTGAAACATTTAATTTTATTGTGAGTGTATCACCTGAACATTTGATTTTGAAATATTAGGGGATTTAGAAAAATTACAGGGAAACTAAATGCAGTTTTAAGTTTTTGAAACTGTATCAGTAATGAACGTGTGCAGGTAATATTTAGCATGCAAAATCACCTGTATAGTCCTTTAAGCTTCCTCCAAAATCCAGTGTAGGTCCACCAGAAGGTATTGCAGTACAATGGTTCTCTCTCTCTCTCTCTCACACACACACACACACACACACACACACACACACACACACACACACAGAAAATCTTATCTCAACAAGGCCATCATTCCAGGTGGATTATTTGCTTTGTTTGGAGTGTGTTCAAGAGGCCTGGGTTAGGGCTGTCCATCTCGGAGCCCCTCTGTCTCTTTGAGAGACCTTACAATGAACCCATTACTCAATACACTTTTACTGTTCAGACAGACAGAAACACAGCACAACGCATTTCTTATCCCCACAGTTCTTCATGTGTTTGTATCACACTGCTGTTACTTCGAGGTAAAATGTGGCCAAAGAGGAGGAAGTCATTATCAGAGTTGAAGATTTGGTATGGTGACAAAAATCTTTATGATTAAGTCAAACAAAGTCATAAAGTATGAAAAAAGTGTTTAACAAACATATTGCTTAGCCACTATTTGGGATCTTTGCATTGCATATGCTCTGTGTTTCCTCACAGTGACTGAAGCGGGTTTCGGGGCAGACATTGGAATGGAGAAGTTCTTCAACATTAAATGTCGGGCTTCAGGGCTGAGGCCCAACGTGGTGGTGCTGGTTGCAACTGTGCGAGCGCTGAAGATGCATGGAGGAGGCCCAAATGTAAGTTAATGTTCTCTCTTTCTCTGTCATGTTGTTTTGACATACAACACATGCAGTCTGCTAATGTCACAGAATGAAGTAATCAGTGGAATGAATGTCCTCAACAGGCTAATCTAGTCTGTGACAGACGGTGTTGTGTGTGTACAGTCATAACACACCAAACATGCTTTTTACGGTCATAAAAAACAGCTGATCTGCTGTACACAAAACATGCAGCACAAGCACACTTTTAAGACCAAGGCAGCATTTCTGAAAAGACTAATGTTCCTTGACTCCCATAACAGTTATATGGTATTCATCTGTTTCATGTACTTTATACACTGAAATAAATATATAATTTCTAAAAACCAAATAAGGTAAATTTGAAGTACACATCATTGAATGTGCTATGATAATTCAATGAGTGATTATTTGTTTTCTTTGTTGGTTTTTAGGTATCAGCAGGTGCACCTCTTCCCAAAGAGTACATTGATGAGGTATGAGACAGTTAGATATGCAAAAATACACACTAGTACACACAAACACACACACACAAATGTGCATAAGCGCAAATAAATCATAAGCACATATGCAAAATGAGTTACCTAAAAAGAGAGGTAGGAACATCACATTAGTCACTGGGTTGTGACATCATGGGGTGTCAGATGAAACTTTATAAAACAGGTGTTAAACACTGTATCTTCATAAAGTTATGAAATGGTGAAGCGTTATTCATCTGTCTGTATTGTCACCATGTTTAATCTTATTTGAGCCTCAGGATGTATAGCTAATGTTATGCATTAGCTAATGGGGATCCTAATTAATAAACAAAATCTTCCAATCGAGTTAAAATAACTGGTTGAACCTGAATTTTTATTAGCTGTAGCAAGATTCCAATTATAAACCACTCATAAGGAAATTGCATACAGCACAGTATTCCTTGAAGAACCATGAAGACTCTTATATCCTCTTTCATTAAAGATGTGAAAGATCAGGATGGGTGAGAGGTTATCTATAGATACCTGTTGAGCAATAAATATAACACATAACTGCTTATCACGTCTCATATCCTTTTATCAAAGGTTTGTTCTTCAGGTCAACTATGTGTGGTAGGGGCCAGGAAAAGCTCAGGAAAGAAGCCATCTTTCCACACATTTGTGTAGATTTATGTGTGCGATGAAAAAAAGGAATTTGTGATGGTGCTCCAACTATCTCCCACAGGCATCCAGCTGTATTCTCATTGATGATGAAACTCCACATACATTCATAAATACATCTCCCACTAACCTACTTAAGAGCTCTTATTTGATTAACAGACCAAATACAACCTTTGCATGTGGTTTCCGGGCCTTAGTGGTGTGGAGGGTGGTGGGGACTCTGATGGTGTGTGTGNACCTTTGCATGTGGTTTCCGGGCCTTAGTGGTGTGGAGGGTGGTGGGGACTCTGATGGTGTGTGTGTGTGTGTGTGTTTGTGTGTGTGTCTACCAGACGCACATCCATATCTGGCTGGAATCGCTGGCCTCTCAGGCTGGTTCAGCTGAGTAAATAATGAAGCGGTATAAGTTAATTGTCAAGCCTGTAACGAGAACCAGAAGTACTGGGAAAAACAGAGCCAGGGAAATGAATTTACAGGTCCTGAATTGCCTTACTGCTCTGAGGCAGGGACTGAACACTCACACACACACACACAACACACACACACACACTGCAAGATTGGATTACTGGGGTGAAAAATGGAGTAGCTACATAATATACTGTTAATGTTGTGTTTGGGGCTATACGTAGATTCTGCATGCAGTAGAATATGAGACTCATTAACAAATAACCCTTTGCACAGTAGAATATTGCCACCTTGCTGCTTTACGGTATTGTGATTCCAAGTGGTAGCAATATCAGAAAATGTACGCTAATTTGCTAACAATTTGTAAGGTCAAAGAGAGAAATTATTGTTCAACTGCTCTAAATTTGAAGAACTGCAGCCTAATAACGGAACCTCTTGTAGGCTATAAATTGTTATAATAAATATGAAGTGTCATGTAAAGCAGGTAAGCTTTCACAAGGGTTATGCATTTCCTGTTATGCAAGGCTGTAAAACACATCCCTGCAAACTTCTTGGCCATAAAAGGAAAAAATAAAGTTTTCACTCACTTATCTGTTTATTCTCTCTCTCTCTCTCTCTTTCTCTCTCTCTCTCTCTCTCTCTCTCTCTCTCTCTCTCTCTCTCCCTCCCTCTCTCCCTCCCTTTTCTAGAATCTGAGCCTAGTTGCAGGTGGTTGCCATAGCAATCTCAGGAAGCAAATCCAGATAGCACACCTATTTGGAGTGCCGGTTGTGGTAGCCCTCAATGTCTTCAAGTAAGATTCACGCAAACACGCACAACCACAAATTACTCGAGTCGTCAACTTTTTAGTGGTTAGTTGAGTTAGTAATTGCTTGAAAGATTCACCACGTGAATGCACCATTTAGTTTAATCTAGATGATATACTTGATGGTTTGTTTTTTTCAGGACAGACACTGAGGCAGAGATTGACCTTGTATGTCAGATTGCCAAAGAGTGCGGAGCATCTGATGCTGTGTCATGCCACCACTGGTCGCAGGGTGGGCGAGGCTCCGTGGAGCTGGCCAAGGCTGTGAAGGAGGCTACCAGCAAACCCAGCAACTTCCAGTTCCTCTACGACATAGAGGTGAGAACAGAGAGACTGTTGTTTTATCCAGAATAGTGGATGCTTATTGTAGCTTTGCAGCCTCTTGATGTAAGTCCACTTAAGAAAATATTTAGAGAAAACTTTAGATAATATAGAGGATCAACATTGTCAGAATCTTAAATCTGTTAGAGGGATTAAACAAAGATTATGATTTTGTACCTGACAGAGATGTACTCACATTCTGTATGTACTCTCACATATTTATGCACAGCAAAAGACAATTAGCAACATTCATGACACACAGCGCCAGACTTAACAGGTAAATATCTTCATGCACCCATGCTCCCTCATTCATCAATTCCTGTTACCAGCATCTTTTAGTATTTGCCTTGAAAGAGGCGTTACTACATATATTGGGGAAGCTATTCATAAAACACACCATCATGCATCCATACCAAGACCCTACTAATACCTTTCTGATGGCATCATGTGGAATGGATGCAAGTTTGTTTATAACTTGTATACAAAGGTTATGATGACATTTTATATGCAAATATGTAACTGTCATGTCAGTCTAAGGGCCACTTCCACCTTAGTCCATGTTTAATTAAAGTTACTGTTGCAGTTTAGATGTTACATGTGCTTAAAGTGCATTTATTGTTATTATCAGAATGATATATCTGATTACTGCTGAAAACCAGGCCCCACACTTTTTGGCAGTCTGACAGACCAGACAAAAACCAAGAAGGCACTCTGAGACCTCTGCCAAGGATTTTATAGGCTAAAAATAAAATTTTTCTGGGTCCAAAATGTGATCCAGGTCATTATTATTATGTCTATCTGTCCTCCAACTTTTATCTAAATTCATGCATAACTTTTTGAGATATCCTGCTAACAAACAGACAAATGCCAGTGATCACATGACCTCCTTGGTGGAGATAATAATACTCTACTTCATGTGGAGATTTTTCTTTACAATAACCCAGAATGAGATACAGTATTGCAAAAGAAGCCATTGATATTGTGTTGTATCACTTTGAGCAAGCCATTTTAACCATCCTTTAAGGTCAGCATGTTAATCTTAGTAACTTGCTGTCTACAGAAGGTATTTAAGACTTAAATGCCATTCCTCAGGTGTTTCAAGTGTTTTTCTGTATCAGGCATTTCTTGGAAAATTCCGATTTTGTCTCTTTGGGAGTTAAGCCAAATAATTCAGAGGTTAAGAAAACATCAGCTGGTTTGTGTTACTGAGTTCTGGTGACTTAAATTAACTGATCATGTTATGCTGACATGAGTAGTGTGTGTATGTGTGTGTGAGTGTGAGACCCATGTATGTTTCTATGGGGGTGTGTTTTTCTATGGATGCACATAGGTTTTGGGGGTTTAGGCTAGATGTATTGTTTAAAACTGCAGACTTTCATGTATATAGAAGTTGTATGTTAAACTAAGTGTGGCCAAAATAGTGCTGAGAATTCCATTTTCTGCTCTGTCAGTGTTAGTTAAAGCTCATCTGCTGTGAACAATTTCTGTTTGGGTGATTATCACGCTCTAAAAATATTTGTCTTGCTCTGATGAAACGGAGAAATATGTCATGTCACAATTTCACCCTGAAGAGATCTGTTAATCTCTGACAAATATCACTTAGAGAAACAAACAGAAACAGATCTGAGGCATCCAGCATCTCAGTCAAACATTGATCTTTAATTTAAATATTTCCTTTTTAACCCTGATGTTGCACGAATGTTTCTTTACTAAAGCAAAATTTCCCCATTATAAGTGCGACAAGGTCCGATTTTTCCCCAAACTGCTGGGATCGATGGTGGCTAGCACTGAAGAGCACTTGAGGTTCACCCCAGCATGTCAAAGCTCAAACCAAGAAAAGAGAACATTTTTTTTCCCTGCAGATGAACAGAAACAAACTTCAGTTTGTTTTTTTTACCTTTGTTCAGTGATTTACCTCTGTTGTGCTCAAGTGTCTGATGTACTGTGTTTTGCCCCTAGATGCCTATCGTAGAGAAGATCAGGACAATCGCCCAAAAAGTATATGGGGCTGATGATATTGAGCTGTCTCCAGAGGCCAGCGCCAAGATCGATTACTACAGACAACAGGTGAGCTGCAAAAACAGCTATGCTTGCTTCTTTTTATTTTTGTCTCACTCTCTCTCTCACTTGCACACACACACACACACACACACACACACCAACCATTGTGTGTTTANACTCTCTCTCTCACTTGCACACACACACACACACACACACACACACCAACCATTGTGTGTTTACTTTTGTTTCTATACACAGGGCTATGGTACACTGCCAATCTGCATGGCCAAGACCCACCTGTCTCTGTCTCACATGCCTGACAAAAAGGGCGCACCCACCGGATTCATTTTGCCAATCAGAGATGTCCGTGCTAGCACCGGGGCAGGCTTCATATACCCACTTGTGGGAACGGTAAGTGGTGTGAACTTTTCAGGAGCAGCAGACTGATACAAGTTCCTGAAAAGGCTCCTGAGTTCCTTTATTTCATTATAATTCCTGGTCTTGACAGCTATTTAACTCTACTCAGATCATAGGATCAGGATTATTGGGCCTTGCAGGTGCTGTGCCCGTCCTTTTCAAGACTTCACCCTCTGAGTGTGCTGAGGAGTCATGATTTGCGTCCTGTCCCATGTGTTTTCTGATAATACTGAGTTGGTTAGAGCTGAGCTGGCCTAGATGGAGCCTCTCGGTTGATAATGGGTTGTGCAGGAATCAAGCAGCTTCCTGAGCGCTTTTGACTGCTGCCATGTCACCAGTGTTCCCTGAGGGCTGGGCTTTGATAAGCTGAGGCAGAGGTGTCAAACACCAGGCATGCTGGGAAAGGGTGGTGGCGTCTTGGTGTGGCGTCTCTCCAGTCTCCAACCCCTGCCTTTGATCTTACGAGGCCCACAGAGCCGCTGGCACATTGATGACCTTTGAACTGTGACTCTAAACCAAAGGGATTCACTCTTTGAACTCTCCTTAGCTGAGCCTCCTGAGCCTCTGTCTGCCACTGTGACTCAAAGATTGACTTTTTAAACTTTAAGGACCAGGAATTTAGCTGCTTTTCACTTTTTGCTGTCACATAAAATCATTTGATTTATATTGAAGATCTAAAAAAAAAAAATTCTGTTTAACCATGGCAATCAGCGTGATTTGATGCCGTTTTCTTGCGGATATGTCTCTTAAGGTCACAATGACTCCAAGTGGCATAAAAATCTGACCAACAAAAATCCTGAGGCAGTGAGGGTGTGAGGGGAGGAGGAGTAGCTTGAAGGAGGTTTAACATCTTTACTGGATGAGGGATCAGGAAGGGGCTGATGTCATTCTCCAGACATGTGAGGGAGGGTCACCAGCAGAACAATAGTTCTCTGTAGAGTTAATATCCTGTCAGAGCTGCCTCCATTGCTCCATTAAACCCAGAACTGCTACAATTTACAGAAACTTGCTCTTTGGTTAATGTGTAACTCAAGTGTAAAGATGAGTTAATAGGCTGTAGTTGGAGATACGAAGGAAAGTGATGAGATCAATGTAGACATTTATTTTGGTCAAACTTTGGCCATGTTCGTGATGTGAAGGCCACACCAAGAGCCCACTGAAAACATTTATGTAATTCAACTCTAGTTTCACCAATTAGATTAAATTTACAAGGAGTTTTGGCTGTTCAGGTGCAGAGATAGACTGACTTGTCCTTGTTATTTTATAGCAGAAATCTGTGCTTTTTCCCATGAGCTCAACCTGAGTCCCCAACAGGATTTTTAACTTTTTTTATAGCATGCAGCGTAATCTTCTTATGTTTACAATTTCCACTGTGAAGTTCAAAGTACTCCCATAGGGAAATGTGTGCTCACACAGGTTAGAGGTCAGGCTGTGCCCGCTGATTTCTTCACTCTGACCATCAGTCTAACTCCATTCATTGGGGAATTCTCCATCTGTGTTTCACAAACATCACAGCCAAGAATCCATCTTCTTTAGATGAGCAAAGAGTCATCCCATTGAGTTTGAATTAAACATTAAATCCCACATGTATTTTCCTTTTGACACATGGTCTTCGCTGCTTTGGTTTCTGAATTTCAAAATCTCATCATTCCACTTTCTACTTAGAACTGCAACGATTACTTTACTTCCACAAATGCAAATCACCACAAATACATGTTTGAGGCTAAAATGCAGCATCCTCTCACCTCTCACAATGGATTTTGTACTGTAGGAAGGCTCAAAAGTCTAAATAAATTTAATAATTTTTACTTTTGGGGATTAAACTGTTAATTGCAATAAATATGTTACATTACAGTGACTCAAAGATATTCGATAAGTCTTCTGTTCTCTTCTTTTGCAGTCGGATACTTTTCAGCAAAAAAGCACAATCTTGAAACCATCATCTAACATTGCTGACTGCTGGTATTCATAAAAACAGAAACCATCACATGTTGCATTAATTTATTTGCTGTTGTAGCGACTGAAAGAAAATATGTTTGTTTTATGGAAAGCAATTATAGTGGAGCTGTAGAACAGGTGTTATTTATTCTACTGTGCTGTGCTTTCATGAATCTTCATCTCTCTCTCTCTCTCTCTCTCTTTCTCTCTCACACACTTAGTGATTTCCCAATTTAAAGCAATCAGCCTGACAAGTGCAAATTATGCATCATAATCTGCCAGGAAGTTATAATTTTGTTTATTTTGACTCTGTTTTTCTCCTCTTAATTCTGTAGTAAATTGACCGAGACTTTTCTCCGGAATGTCAGAGATGGGGTAGAAATCCAGCTTTATTGTCTTCTACAGGGTTTTCCTTGACAATGGCACATTGTGTTTGGGAATAATGGAGGGAATTATTTGGCAGAGTGGAGTTTCCATCTTTAACTTCGGAGTGTTGTGTGTTTTGCAAGTGCCAACGTGTTCTCAGGCTGGAGAGGAGGATGAACAGAACAGCACATCCATTGTTGCTTTCACAACCGTTGCAGTTTATCGTTTCACAGTTTAAAGCCTTGAGTTTTCTGCTTTAATATTGATATATTTGTCTTTACACATGTTTTGGATCAGAGTTGTTACTGAAGCAGCATAGAAGAGTATCTGAAAAAAAGCCAGAAATCATGTAAATGGACATCAATAATGTAGCTAAAAGGAGTTGCTGAGCCAGACAGCCTATGATGAGTTCTACCAAAAGGACAAAAGATATGTTTGTGGGTGCAGCTGCTACTTGGATTGCATTTGTGAAGTGAGTTTATTAAATTAAAAATTAAACCAGAATTTTCATTATGGTAGAAAGGTGAAGGTCTGAATGAGGAGTGATGGGAGATTTTCTTTCTGCCTAATTTTTAAGATTCGTTAGACAGATTGTAACACAGATGTAATTTTACACACAAAAAAATGTCTGATTCTAGTGGACATACATTTTTTTTTAGTTTTTCAGCTGTCATGCTTATTGATTGTAAACTTTGTATGCTTAAATAAACTGTTAGCCATGTTACATTTTATGGAAATATTAAATACCTAAGCTAATTGTTGTGTCAGTTCTGGTTAGAAGCAGGAAATTTGATTGTATTTCACCCTTTCCTGTTTAGCAAAAGCCTGACTAGTTACAATATTTAAATGTGGAATTTGCCAGGTTGAATAGAGAAGATGACAAATTTTGCTATTATTTTCATGCCATAATGACACGTGACCAAATATTTACAGCCCAAGTAAATCTATTAAGGTATTTGCACAGGAACAGGTGCTTATCTTAGGTTTCCTCTTACCTAAGAATGGATGTTGCTACTCATTATTTCTTTGTATGATTGTAGGTTCTATAACACCACCTCTGTCACTTCTTCTATCACTGTTCTGTGTAACAGTATTTCTGTGGCTTACATCACTTTTAAGAGGATAAAGTTTATTTCCAAGAGAGGAGAAGATGAATGACGTCAGTGCTGCTGTAAAAGTTCCATTTGGATATTGCACATAAAGGAATAGCTCTGATTTATTTTGACAGAGGTGTTGTGTAATTTAATTTCAGTAGTTATGTTACTGCATGGATCTTGACTTGGGCAGTAAACCTCTTGATCAAAAAATGAGTTGGACAAAGACTGAATAGTTTTAAAGGACTATACCAGTGATTTAGCATGTTTAAGCCTAATAAATACTGCATACATACATACATACACACGTTATGTTAGCCATTTTTCTAATATAAAACCGTATTTTAATCTTCGTGAATGTACCGCTCCAGTACTATATTTTGAAAAATGGTTGGCAGTAGTTGTATTTAGTGGGCTCAAACATGCAAAATCACCAGTATGCTCCTTTAAGCTTAAAAAGCTATCTACCTTCAGTACTCATCTGTCCTTGGAATTTCTGGGTAAACAATTAAATCATGGATACGCATGATTAAATTTTGTGCAAGAACAGCCAACAGCAATGAAAATTAAGGAAAATGTACATATAAATATGAACACTTTAAGGGATTAAAACTCTAAATGTGATGTCACTGTTCAATCGCTCATGCTGTAATGCTCTTTTATGACAAGTACACCTATTATTACTTTAGCTCCCTCTTTCTTTGTTGATGTCAGCCCGCTGCTATTATGGGTAATGGGTCACATTTCATTCCACTGATGTTTACACCATGTCAGCATTGATTAAATATTGTGTTGTCATAGCTATGATGGAATATTCAGCTAGTGGAATGAAATGATTTCTCCACCGTCATTATTTCTAATGCATTCCATTATAGAATACAGTGGCGTGGTATTCCTCTAAGTCTGACTGCTGCTTGAGTAATAAGTGGTTTAAATCTCAGGTGGACCTGACAGGAACAGGCTCATATAACAGCACTGATGGTTGACATCAGACCAGCCAGTATGTACACTTTGTAAGCCAGTACAGCTCATTTTGTCCCTTCCTTTATGCCAGAACCATGTTTCCTCAGACAGGAAATTGGCCGGTCACTTCCCCCTGTCTCATGAATGCTCATTTCCACTAATGAGCCCATAAAACTGGCCTTGGATCGGAGGGAGGGAGGCATGCTAAGAATCTCTGTTTAATGAGTGAGACAGTTTAGTTTTCAGCTTGGAAGGGATGATCTGACTTTGTTCTAAGGGAGGAAAGAGTTTTTATGAGCCAAACAGTAACCTTTGATCAACTGTACTGACTGCAAAACATTACCATCTCTTCATCTGGTTGTACATATTTATTGGCATTGTTTAACCCTCTGGAGTCTGGAATCGTTATTATTAATTTTTCATTTGGCTTTTATTTACCACCTAAAAAGCTGGACTGCAAAAAATAAATAAATAAAAAAATTCTAACAAGCCTGTAAACAAAAACATAAGGCCTTGAGAATGACAAAATGCTGTTTTCGAGGTCTTGTTTATTGTTCAGGTCGCAGCCCACCCCACCCTTTAACTTCATGTGTTCTCCTTTTATGTCACAAATTTCATTAGACACATTCTGCCTGTCACTTTAGTTTTTAAAAAACTAAACTGCCAACAATTTTCCAAACCACAAAATTGGATTTTAGTTTTTGTGTTATTTTGCCAAATCCACTCATCTTTCAAAATCAAATGTTCAAGTGAAAAAACAATTCTAACATTTTCCACTCCAGTAGTATGTTTTGGAAAATGGTTGGCAGTAATGTATCATGTATGCAGGTGTATTTATTGGCTCAAACATGCAAAATCACCGGTGTGGTCCTTTAAATATCTGTTTTTCTGCAGCGGCAGGCAGTTGATGAACAACAGATCTCAGCTTCCACCTACTCTACTTTTCATCATTTGATGATAGTCATGAAAACTTTGACCCACTGTTTGTTATTATTGTCCGATTTCTTCTTAAGCTTTTATTTTAGGAATCGTTCCATCAGTCACTATCAGCCTCTTCTGTCTGTCTCCCAACCTTAAATCTCTGATATAGTCTGTTCTTATGTCTATTTTGAAGACAATGAGAACAAAGAAACCATTGATGATGGCTGAATTCATCATCGCTAAACTGCAGGTTGTCAACACATTGATCATTGTAACTTACATAATAGTATCTGCCTGGAGTTAAATGAGTGTAGATTATAGTCATTGAACATGCAGGGTTGATCTTATTCTGTATAATTTACTTAAGTCTGATACTAAATCTTAGTGGATTCTCTTTTGGCGTACAGCAGCTGTGTTGTGATGAAGGCTTTAATATGAGGTTTAAGTTATTATCTTGACTGTAATCTGAGCTTGTAATTTGATTCTGCATTGACTGTCATTTCTATGAGACTCCAAAAGAAAGACAGATGGAAAATAGGAAAAATGCTGCTAGTAGTGGTTGTTTTTCAGTTTGTTTAGCACTGTTGAAATGCACTATTTATTTTTTCTGTCAGTTTATTGTAATTTAGTATTTTGCTTTCTGCATCAGTGTGCCTGATGTGAAGATACATGATATGAGCATGCTTCCAATTAAAATAGAGACATAAACTATTAAGAGTTTATATTCCTTGCTCTGTTGCTCTGTTAGCGAATTTGATAAAGTTGTAAAATGTAGCTTAATTAGTACATTTTAAAACTAGAGAGGTTACCAGCTTGATTTTATTATGAGGACTCTATTTTTGGTCCTAAGTCTCTCCTTTTTTGTGTTTCTCTCAGATGAGCACCATGCCTGGCCTGCCGACCCGACCCTGTTTCTACGACATTGACCTTGACCCTCTCACAGAGGAAATCACTGGACTTTTCTGAACATGCTTCGAATAAAGAAACCCACACAGGTATTATACTGAGCAGACCAACAGTCTGTCTGCTTCATTTTTCATTCGCTAAAGGAAAGGGAGAAAATGGCCGCTGCACAAATATGTTACCATGTTATTCATCTGAAGGACCAAAGCCTAGCAGACATTGCATTAGCACATTTCAGAACTACCTCAGTGAAAGATCCCAATAATCGATAACATGCTCTGATTTTTAGGAGCATAAATGCAGGGTCCCACAGGGTTCAATTTCAGGTCCTGTTCTGTTCCTACTATACTATAATACTATAAATGCTAACTTGCATCTTTTTGCCGATGACTCTACTCTTTTGGACACAACATTTAGACATTTTAGCTCAATTTCTAAATTTTCAATTTGCTTTTAATCATCTTGAGCTTTTATAATAAATCTCATTAAATTCATCTAAAACTAAATACATGCTGATATTTATTGTTTTGTTTATTATGTGTTTGCCATTCTTGTACACTTGACACCCTTGTAAAAAAGGACATTTGCCCTCAACGTATCAACAGGTTTAAATAAAGTTACATCTATGTATTCTGTAATTATACAAAGTTACAAATAGTCATTGTTCATACACAGTAACAAGGGATTTTTATTTCATTCACTCAGTGCCAAGGCTTAGATCTGTGTTTACACTCAGCTCCTCACTCATGCACGGTTAAAATCATTATGCCTTTTTTTCCCGCAGACTCCTGCTCTGTTCTCAGGACTCAGCTCCGTATGGCACCATCAGACTCATCCATCCCCGCTACCTTCAATGGGAAATGACTCCTGCTCTCCCCACATGCAGTAATAACTCTGAGAGGGAAAAAAAAAACCAAATTAAACAGATTAGAGTGTTAGCTTTATGCTACATTTGCACGTGTGCTGTGTGATGTGCCAAAGCTGACCTCTTGCCGTCCAGTCAGATATGTTTGCGTTCAACCTCTGTATTATATTTTCTGTGTATGCTAGATGTTACTTCAAGTTTGTTTACTTTATTTGTGAAAAACAAAGTTCACTCTACTACAATTTGTTTTACACATTGCTGCATTTTAATTAAAATGGGCTCAGCTTGTGTATTTATTAATTAAACTGCTGTTAGACACACAAATATCCATTATGTTTATGGAGACTCGAGTGTCCAAAACTGCTGGACACTGCTAAATGTTCAGGCTGCTACACTGCCAAAATTGTTACACGGTAATATTTCAAAGCCGATCCAAGAGTTACTGTCATAAATATTACAGTTTATAAGATGAGATGATGTATAAATCCATATTAGCGTGACAGTGCCTGTTACTTAGGTTATCTGACCTTGTTTACATTTGCATACAAGTGACTTTTACCTTTTCCACCACTTACACCTCTCAGGTTATTGCAGGTTTGCATCCACACTGAATGTAACACTGGCCTTACTGATTTTTTCATTTATCTGACAGTTTTGTGGAGAAACATTTCTTTCAGCTAATGCAAATTAGCTCTAAAAACATATTTTAATATTGCTGTCGCATTTTTATAGGTTATATATTTTGCCTCTTTGAGATTGTTAAAGAGTGTGTCTTTTAATAAACCTTTTATTTACTCCGTACTTCATTAAGTGTGTGTTTTCACACCCAGCAGGTGACTTGTGCTTCAGTCCATCTGTTGTTGGGACACATGCACTTCTTTCCTGTTGTCTCCTGAGTCTCCAAGGAGACGCCGTTCATTACAAAGAGAAGCCTTCCTCTTCCTCTATCTTGTTTCTCTCTCTCTCTCTCTCTCTCTCTCTCTCTCTCTCCCCCTCTCTCTGTGCTTATAAGACTGACAGTATTACAACAAACCTGTGATTTTCTCCTTTTCTCTGCTTACACACATTAAAACTATCATATTTACCTTTTTTCAGTTTTGCTATCCAGGTGCAAACTTACTCCCATAAGGGGAGGCGCCTGTGCTAGAAATATGCCTGAGAGGCATGCATTGAGCCCCCAGCACAGGGTGTTTGAGTTGTGTACTTGTGTTCACATGTGTGTGCTTGTCATAGTTGGCATTCCACACCTGCTAAGTCTGTTATTCTGTGTGTACACCAGGCAGGATCTGGCACTTACAGTCACAGCTGTAGGAATGCATTAATTTTTACAGTAGTGCTGTAACACCATATTAAGTGGATGTGAAGGTGTGTGAGACTGAAGCCTCTTGTTTGGAGCCTGATGACAGATTTGGAAACGTGGTGATGAGGAGGGGCCTTCATCATTGCTTTCTGGAAAATCCAAGCCTTGTTTGTTTTTGTTGAGCTTCTGACATAAAGCTCTCATCTTTTAGTACTCATGTCTTTAATTGAGCTGCTAATTTCAGTACCAAGGACAGGTCTCTTTGTATATGTATATATGCTGCAATAAAATAACATACAGTCAGGTGACTTTCTCTGGGTAAATAGTGACCATATTTTCAGTTTTTTTTAAGGATAATTGAACAACTTCTGATAAAGTTTCCAAGCATTAGCTGATCAAATCTTTTACATTTTCCATTTGTGTTTATTATTCAAAGTTCCATCCATCCAACTGTCCAACCTTATACCCTTCTCTATGCCCAAGTACACCCAGTCTCTCTCTCTCTCTCTCTCTCTCTCTCTCTCTCTCTCTCTCTCTCATTGCTGACACCCAGATATACTGACTGTATTTTAATGTCAGTGATCAGCAGATAGCCAGTGGTATTTGCATAAAGAGCTGGAATAGAGGGAGTGTGATTTAAGCATTACTGAGTCCTGTGTGTATGTGTGTGTGAGTGTGCGTGTGTGTAACCATGTTTTACGCCTTTAATGTGCTCTTATGGTTTTATAGAGCAGAGACATAGCATATCCGGTAAGGCTGTCAATTTAGTGATGAGAACCTCACTCTTCCATCTCACTCCTCCTCTGGTTGCTCTTTTAGATGACATCAGCATCTCTGCCTGCACAATGAAGGCCACTCACCAACATTTAATAACTGCACTTTGTGCTGCTGCAATAAGGTTTTATGAGGTCACTGTATCTTCAAGTCAAATGCGCACAAATCTATTTTTGTAATCAGATAAATCTGTATTAAGACTGAATTGTGTCTATTCATCCATCCATCCATTTTCCACAGAATATCCAGATCCAGATGTCACTCCCTCTAGCCTCATCCTGCAGCTCTTATTGGAGGTTCCTAAGATGTCTCGAGATCAGATGAGCGAGATAGTCCCTCCAGTGTATTCTTGGTCTATCCCGTGGTCTCCTCCAGTCAGGAGGCATCTGATTCACTGTCCCATCCAACTTAGCTTTGCATTCAAAGGAGCCAGGGTTTGAATCTAACCTCTCTCCTGATGAGATATGAACCTGAAGGTACGTGGGTAAGGTTCTTTGCATTGGGTTCAGGTTGAATCTGCATCATGTATCTGTAGTTTATTTGACCTCATGATGTTAAATTCTATCAGCTTAAAACCTGAAATGCAGTGAGACTAATCAAGTTAAAATCTTATTCTGTGTTTTTCATCATTTTATATACATTTCCCCAAAGTTAATTAAATATACATTTCCCCAAAGTTAATTAAACCTGACATATTTGGTCATAAACCTGACATCTTTGGAAAATTTAGTATCTCTGTTGGAATTCAAAATAAAGTAGATTAGGTCATATTATGTATCAAATAATGTTAAAGTTGCTGCTGTCAAACGCCTATACACAGTTTAACAGGTTACAAACTGCAAACATTTCATGCTACATTCAACATTTACTTCTCTTCATAATGATTGTTGTTGTTTGCATTGTTGTACCATGTATTTGTGTTTTCAGTTTAGCACAGTCTAGGCCTGTGTGAACTTGGCTTTGAGCGCTGAGGCTGTAATTCTAAAATTCCACACAAAATGACTCACGGCTTAACCTGCAATTAGCATTTAAACATCTCTCCATAAGTGAGGCATATCACCACACCACCAACTTCAGTATTTGTCATCTATAATGAGGAGAATGTAGTGTGTGTGTGTGTGTGTGTGTGTGTGTGTGTGTGTGTGTGTNAACTTCAGTATTTGTCATCTATAATGAGGAGAATGTAGTGTGTGTGTGTGTGTGTGTGTGTGTAAATGGCACAAAGGACGGGTCATGAACCAGTGTGTTTTTTTTCCTTGTAACCCCTGCAGGAACCTACATAATTAGATTTTCTGCACACAATTAATTTACAAGACAGCCTGGTATATGAGATACCATCTTCCGCTTGAATGTAAATGGACAAATTGGACAAAAAAACTCCAAGAAGATGAACTAAGAGGCTGCAAATATTGAGAATTCATTTATAGGATTGTTGTGTTGAGACAGACTTTCCTTGACAAAAATGTGCTTCACTACTTCAACAAAGCTGCCTTTTAAAGACTTCATCATGCTGCCACAAAGTGAGCCAAGCTGTAGTCTTGTAAAAGAGCATATATTTGCATGTCAAAGGAGATGTCACTTGACCATGTCAACCACAGGAGAAAGATGGAGAGAAAGAAAGTTTGGATGGAAAATACTCTCAAAAGTCAAGCATTCATGACTTGCCTTAACTACAAGCATGGATGCATTGGCACTTAACAAAAAGTAATAGTTAAAAAGCATAAAAAGTAACAGCTTTCATTGTTAAATATTGTTCATATTAATGCATTTACATTTTAGAGCATCTTGTATGCTTTCCAGATAAATTCTAATATTGCCAGTATATTTCTCTTTGACATATAATGGAGGGAAAATGTGTAAAGTCTCCCAAGCTGGGAATACTTAAAGTTTACCTAATTTATAAAAAAAAAAAAAAAAAAAAAAAAAAAGAGTAATATAGAGTGAATTATATACTTTTTCACCTGCCATCTATGTATGTGTGTGTCAGAGAGAGAGAGGGATAGAGACACACTTGTCTCTCTATGGAGAGAAAATGACCATTAATAATACTTTCACAAAAGTTTAAACAAAATTCTTTGCCTGTCAAAAAATCAGTTTTATCTACAGTTACAGTATAATCTTGCAAATTCCCATTCTACAATATTGTTGTTGTGTAGTAACAGGATGTGACAGTGTAGTACTTTTTTCATCCTCATGGTATCATTAAAACAGTATACTGTACTACTGTGATCTGAATCCCTCCAAAACTGAATATAGGATTTCTTCCATTCTGTAAGCGACCTCATTTATCAATCTCACATGAAAGATCTAATTTCTGTGAAAGATAAACTACGCAATAAAGATTTTATTGCATCTAATAACCCAACTCCCCCCCCCCCCCCNGGGGAGGGTCGTCCTAAAAGAGTTTGCTGGCCTTCATTCTTCATCACTCCGCATCCAGGCTTTACCCCGAGGCGGAGCTGCAGCAAGGAGCCGCACTCTGGACGCTTTGGATACTCTCTCCTCCGTGACACAGCTCGGCTCATTCAGCACCTTGGTCGCATTTTAGCTAAAGAGAGAAGACTTCAGCTTCGCGTTTTGAACATGGGAGCAGAGAGCTCAGCGCAGCGGGACGGGAGGAGCAGGGAGGATGCGTCAGCCTCAGCTTCAGCCTCCGCCGGGGAGCTGAGTGCGGAGGTGAAGGCGCCTCAGGAGGAGAGCGGCGCGCCGGAGTCCAAGGTAAAGACGAGCAGTGCATCCTGCAGTCAACACACACACACACACACACACACACACTCACACACATACACACAATACTGCAGGGACATATGATGTGAATCCATAATGGCTTTACCTTCCCACATATCTTGTTATCTATTTGTCTTTGGAATATCTTTTTTTTTCTTTAAGTATTCATATTCTTGCCAAATGCCCTTTAAGATTATAGTTAGTTGTGCCTATTTGTTTTCAAACATACCTGTCGTCCCTCCCACTCTCCGTGTGTGTGTGTGTGTGTGTGTGTGTGTGTTAGAGCGATTCTGTGCGCATAAGCAATATGCTGCAGCCTCCATGTGCGCCTGACGGTGTTTGTGCTGAGTAATGGGTCGAATTGTCTGCAGTCCCGCAGTAATAAAACTCAGCAGCTCCAGAGTTGCAGCCAAACAGGCTTCATGAGCTCAGGGTAACTCAGCAACACTCTGGATGACACACACACACTCTCCCCCAAGATAGTTTGGCTTGTTGTTTGGATTATAAAGCAAGGAATGGATTATTTCATTAATTTTCTGTTTCATTTTACTTTCTTGTTGGATTATCATGCATATTTGCCCTTTCAGTTTAGCACAGTCAAAACTGCACATTGTTACTTACAGTTGCACATTATATGAAAGTCCTGCATGCAACTCCATAACAACATTTTATTTGTTGATAGGTGATGTTGTCATATCAGATTCTCTGTTATTGGCCCTCATCCTGATATGTGGGATTCATCATGTCAAAACATGGTGAAGTCAGCTGAAGCATTTTGATTCCAGATTACAGCTTCATAAATCATTAATCAAAAAGAATAAAATTCAGCATCAGCCTGTTTGAAGGGAAGGACTTTTTCAACTCGTGCCTCTGCCTTAATGTTAACATAGTGAACAGTGTCGTTTTTTTAGTATAGGACATTGAGAACATGCAGGCTTTTGATTAGAGGATACCACATTAACTGTTTTTGTAATGAACTTACCGTTCTTCATATTTACAGCTCATCATCATCATCATGGGTGCTGCCTTGTGTAACTTCCTCAGCACGGTGTGAATGAATATTTGGAAAGCACCTCCTAATGACTATGTACATTTCACCACCTGCTGTATTCACACCTATTGGATTTATTGACTTTTTTATTGTCGGGAGGTCACCAGGTCAGATTTCATGCCCCATCTCTCTTCCTGAAAGGTCACCAGAAAGGTCAAATGTCACCAAGGCTGATGTTATTCACAGTAAAAATAGGAAACACATTGGTGTAGTATTTGGTCAGCTTGTGTGTTATCCTGCAGAATGTGTTATGGGCTGGCGTTTTTGTGCAGTTGTTGGCATCACCTGTGTGGCTGTGGGATGTGTTCTTAAGCCTCGAGCTGTTATCATAAGTATTGCTTCGGCAAAGCTTCCATTCACATTTTTTCCATCAGTGCTGGAATGTTCGATATGAAATGTTTCAAAACTGAGAGCCCACTTTGAGAGAGTCTATTGTGCTTTGTGATTCTGGCAGCAGCAGCAGGAGGAGATTCAGTTTGTGTGCTTAGACACGTGTTACCACCTGTGACAAGAGGCTCCTCCATGTGGCAGGTTGCTCATCACAAAGCCTCCACTGTCCTCACTTTCTATCAGGTTTATCTACAGTTAAACATGTTGTTCGTTTTTCTTAAAGGCTCTAAACAAAATTATTGCTCTGAGTCACTTTACCAAGTGAGTAAAAGCAGTGATATAATGTGAATGTGATCTTTTTTTTTAACATGACAAGCTGGTAAAGTCTCATAATTTGATGAACTCATGGAAAGGTATTTGGTTTGGTGCAGTCCTGGTGATATTCACTGTTGGTTTCTTTGGGGTCTTAATAAGTTTTTTTTGGGCCTTAATAAAGGCCTTTGGGGCTTTAATAAGTTTCTTTGGGGCCTTTGCACTAATACTCTATAGCTTAGTGAGTAAAAATATGTTAAATGGTACTGACTTATGAGAAGAAAACTCTGAATGTGTTTCATACAGTTCTTACTGACACTGGACACAGAACAATTAAAGGACCATACTGGCAATTGTGCATTTCTGAGCCCAATGTATAGAACTTGTATACATGTTACATCATTGACAACCGTTTCCCAAAATATACCACTGAGTGGTAAATTTTAGAATTGTTTTTCCTACCTTCCAGTCATTGGTTTCAGTTCATTCTAGTACGCTATTAAAATGAGCTTGTAGAGACTTTAACATGCTTGAAATAAGTAATCCATCTCAGTGAACACGATGTCTATTAAGTTTTTTGTTGAAGTAACTTTATTTAACTGATCCAACATGGAACTGCATGGAAGACAATGTATGTCTCCACCAGGAAATATAGTCCAAGGAGAAGATGTTTCCCAGGAAATTACAAAACGACCATGCCTTCTACAATCGTGCATAAGTGTAAGAAGGCGAAACATTGAATTTAAGGTGGATGTATCACCTGATTTTGAAAGATTAGAGGATTTGAAAAAATCTTAGAAAAACTAAAATATGGCTCTATGTTTTGGAAATTGCTTGTCAGTGACGTACCATGTATGTGGGTTCTACATGTTGGGTTTAAGCATGCTAACTCACTGGTATGGTCCTTTAAGCCTGATTATGCTTGACACAAGACACAAATATGACATAAGCATGACACATTGGACTTCTGCGACTTTTCATTGTGAAGTCGCCCACCTCCAAGATTTTATTACTGGATGTGTGTATGTGTCGTACAAGTATCACTTTGTTCAAAATGGCACGCATCGGTTTGACTAAAAAGCTGTGTTCACAATTTGTATGTTTCTCTGCATATAATATATTCCCTTGTCAATGCTTTAGGTTGCTTAGCCACAATATTAAGCAATTCCTCCTCCACGTCAAGAAAGTATATTCTGTTTGGCAGCCATGTTTGCTAGCTTCGGACTATTTCCTGCTTTGACAGAGTATTTTCTCACTACTTCCACTTGTCCTTTTGGATAATACTGCAATGAAGAATGGGTCAAGCATTGTGCTTTTCGTGCTCTATAGAAGTGTGCTTGCCATCCGTGAAGGCATCCAGGCGAAAGTATAACTAAACCCTTAGATTATAGAACTAAATGTGGAGATTGCAGATATTTCAAATGGGTAAATAAAGGGTAAATTGCTCATTTAAGTTGATTTGCAGCTGATGTTTTGTGGAGAGAAGAGAAAGCGTGTGTATGTGTTTGGTTGGTGACAGGAGTGTGTGTACAGTATGTGCTCAGATGAAACTTTCTGCTTGATATACAGTCAATAAATATCCTTCTCACTCCATAGAGGAATTTTAGCAATGCTTCTTGCCACCACCACCACCCCGCTCCCGTCTCCAACCCTTCCGTCCCAAACAACCACAGCAGTCCTAACAGGATAACCATATTACTGCAATGCTACATTTAAGTTGTTTTTATGGTTTACAGTAACCTACCGGAAATGTCTTATCAGATCAGCACAATAAACAAAGAAAATGTTATCTGCAACCACTTAAATACTTTGAATTCTTTCAAATCATTTAAATACTTCACGTTTCCCCCTATAATTTATTGTTTCTACAATAAAACTAGTAGTAATGCTGTTTGTGTGTTTTTGTGTGCACGCGTGTGTGTGCATGGATGAACACTCACCATTCACCACAGATTCTGTCTACTTGATTTTTCATCTACACACATCCAATGCTCTCTCTCTCTCTCTCTCTCTCTCTCTCTCTCTCTCTTTCTGTTTAAGCATGGAAAGTTTCACAAACAGACAGTAAAAAAATAACACGTTAACCTGAACCTGAGACCTATGTCACATGTTCAGGTGTTGTTGTCGTCACGGCAGCAGCAGAAGCAGGTGACTGCAATGATCTGACACGATGTTATGTAATGTAATGCACAGTGAATACAGTTTGTACATTCCTGTATAATGAGCTGCGGCTGATCAGACGCTACGATGACACTGATTATTCTGTTAACAGAGAGAGAGAGAGAGAGAGAGAGAGAGAGAGAGAGAGAGGGCATCGGGGAGGAGGAAAGGGTCAAACAGAGGATCCATTGAAGCTGGGAACAAACCTGGGGCCCCCGTGTGCACCAGCCCAAAATAAGAGGAAGGAACCAACAGAGGAGACAGGGGTGGAGCAGCGTTTTGGGTGGGCAGGGGAAAATGGGATGGGTATGGANGGAGAGAGAGAGAGAGAGAGAGAGAGAGAGAGAGAACCTGCCAGGGTGACATAAAGGCAGATGAATCAGTCAATTGTTTCCTTGCACGCACGCGCTTACACACACACACACACACACACACACACACACACACACACACACACACACACACACACACACGTAGATTTTATAAGGACGCTGATGACAGAGACTGGGTGAAAATGAGCTTTTTAAAAAAGAACTTTCAATGTGGTGGTGTAGTGTGTATGTGTNGTGTGTGTGTGTGTGTGTGTGTGTGTGTGTGTGTGTGTGTGTGTGTGTGTGTGTGTGTGTGTGGTATCCTCTTACTCCTTCTTACTATCAGACAATTTCTGAGCAAAGACAAAATACACTAAATAAAGAACAAAACAAAATAAAATAAAAAGAATCATCTACATTTGGAGAAACAAAAGAAACAACCTCAAATACAGAGTTTTGTAATATCCTGTGATCGGAGAAGTGTGTGGTTTGTATTTTGATATATTTAATGGATTACTCTGAAACAAAAAATGATGAGTTTCTCAAAAAAAACAAAAAAAAACAAAAACAAAAAAAAAAACAAGGGAACGTGACCAGTAAGGTGTCGATTAATAGTTGAGTGAGAATAATGAGATAAAATCCATATACTGAAACGTAAAAGAATATAAAATGTCTGCCTATATAACAATTTGACCTACACTGAAACTTAAAGGCAGATGATTTCTTTGCAGTTTTGGTGTACAATAACAAACAGGCCAACATAAACTATTAAACATCATATAAGTTTATATGAAAAGCAAATTTTCTTCTGGAGACTATCCAAAAATCAACAAAATACAAAATAGAAAAATAATAATCAGGTTTTGGTTCTGGCCAGGAGTCAGATTGTGTAGTGGAGGTTTTTCTTCATCAGTCAAAGGAAACTGAATGGACAGTGAGTTCCTGTTGGAGGAATAGAAGCACTAACTCAAATAATCAAGTTAGAAAAGACAGTCAGCCGATAAACATAATTCAGTTAGTGGAGTGAAACATATGAGGACAAAATGGACCCTTGAATCCAAAACACATCAGCAGTACATAAGGATTTCACATACTGATGAAAAGCAATATTCAGAAATTAAAGCCAAAAGGCTCATGACAATTTATTCTTTAGGATCATACC
The DNA here is from genome assembly GCA_014773175.1 of Lucifuga dentata. Lineage (NCBI taxonomy): Eukaryota > Metazoa > Chordata > Actinopteri > Ophidiiformes > Bythitidae > Lucifuga > Lucifuga dentata. Next base: position 382,369 of record VXCM01000071.1, on the reverse strand, counting down.
TGTATCAATATTGAGCTTTGAAAATAAGGGAGATTTTCTGGGACGACCCAACCTTATTCTCTCATTGAAAGCTTTGCTAGCATGATGGTATTTATGTTTATTTATTGCTCCCACGAGAAACTGTTTCAATTAACTTTGGTTCTGCTTGGCTTCAGGTGTCCCCTGGCAACTGTGCCCCACTTGTAATACCTCCACACCCCACCAGGGTGGCACGCCACATAATGACCAAAACAACTTGATTGGGCCAATTCCAATTCTGTATATCTGTCAAAATACAGGAGATTTGTGGTAGAAATTATCAAATGGGAGCACAGCAGGAGAAGGGCTGAAAATACGGGAGAAACCCGGGACAAACAGGAGTGTTGACAGGTATGTTTAAGATAAAAGGGAAATCTTCATTGGTCACTGATTCAATTACGGACACTTCGTTGACCTTTGCTGCCTTTGCTGTTGCAAGAGGATGCAAAATGGCAAAGCAATAAATAAAGAGTGCACTAAATAAGGACAGGATATGGCAGAGACTCCAGTCAGAATGATTGACTGGGACAGAGCAGCTTTAAGAGTCCCTCCCTGTGGGGCTGTAAAATAGGTCAAACCTCGCTGGTCTGACCTGACATATTCAGATGTTAACACTTCAGGATGACACCCCCAAGAGGCTCAGGGAGGAAAATCTTTTCTCACACCTGCTTCTCTGAGATCATACTGAGCAGTATGAGAAATATGCTCAGTGTATGTGTGTGTGTGTGTGTGTGTAGCATAAAAGTTGAACCAAAGATCTTGAGTGAAACACTTCATTTTCCATTAATACAATGCATTTGATAATAATCAGCTTCACATGTTGTTTCATCATCTCTTCTGATAATGTCTTGTAACAATCTCTTCTATTGCATTATCATCATAAAGCTTTTAAAGTTAAAATCCGCGCACTGGCTGTCATCTTACTGTAAGTGAATGCATGACACTCTGCATTATCTTTCCACTCGGCTGCAGCTCTTTAACCCACAGAGGCATCAGGACTTAATATGATGATCTATAATCACGTTTTATATATATTGCAAAGACAGAAAAACCTGCAATCTTCTTCATTTAACAAGTGAACAAAATCAAAAGTAGTGGGGCTTAAACAAAATGTTCCTGTTTCTTACAGAAGACAGACATATTGTGCATATGATTAACATATGAGTTAATCATAATAAAAGGACATGCCCTTACTGCCTTTTTACCTACCCATTTATTGCCACCTTCTGTGGTTAAGTGGGCTATTTTTGTGGAAAGATGTGGAACGTTATTTGAGGATTCTGCTCCAGTATAAGCAATTTCATGGATAAATCTTGAAAAATGAGCAGGGAGTCCTGCAGAACCACTGTGAAAACAAAAGCAATCTGATTAACTGCCTTGTATGGAATATATCTCACTGTAATCCAATAGAAAAACAGGAATTTTTACATGTTAGACAAGACAAATACATCTTAAGTGTGTAAGATAGAAGAAAATTACATTTCTATGTATCATGTAATCTTTTGGACATTATGCAACATTTTCATCTTGAAGCCATTTTGGGAATTATATTGTTCTGTGGGCTCATTCTGACACCAGATCAAATTATTAATTAATTAGACAGAGGAGTGAGAGGAACAAACGAGCTCCAGTTCTTTACATTCCCAAATACACACGTGTGTTCTTTCATTTTAAGAGAGTGGACAGCCAGTCTGAGGGACAGAAGGTAAAAGAAAATAATTATCAGCAGGCAGAAAAAAACACTTCCTGTTTCTCCTCAACCAGCAGAGGAAAAATCATGCAGTTATTTAATAAGCTGGCATAAAGGATGCATGGATGGATGGATGGATGGATGAATCGGTAGATGGATGCATTAATAGATGGATGTACACTTTGTATCTATGATGACGCTGTGGATTATTGGCTGCATTTTGGAGTTTCAGATGACAGTGGTGTGTGTTTGTGTATCGTGTTTATTGTTTGTGTATTGTGTGTTGTCACAGTACAGTATTTTGCAGAGAAGTGTTTAGTCCTGTCTCTGCGTTGACGCCTTCACTGAGACACTCAAAATAACCTCTTTACCTCGGTTGCATCATGTGCTTCTGTGGACTCGCTCACCCCTCTTATCCCTTCATCTCGCTTCTCTTTCCATGCACCTATTACTGCTCACTGTGCAGTCTTTGAATGTAACAATGAAGATGCATTCCAATTTTGTTTAATGTCACAGCAAAATTGTTAATTTTACCATTTTTACACTTTCTTTAATTCTAATAAAAATGTGTTCTTTGCTGCTAAAAAAAAATCTTGCCCCTGAATCAGAGCATCTTTAGCCTCACAGGGCTCTATCAGGTATTTTTAGGGCTGCAAGAAGGACACAAAAAACCCTTCATTATTCATAGCATGCTGGCTCATTCCCTCCCTCACCCCTCTCCCTTGCACTCATTCACCCTCTCTTGCTGCCTCCCCCCTTTCTTTGCTCTCTCTCTCTCTCTCNCTCTCTCTCTCACACACACACACACACACACACACATCCATTTTTCATCAGCTTTGGTCCTGATGCAGCACTACCCACTCCCAGTAGAAGATGTGTGACGTCATGATGTATGTGTTTGTGCAAGTGTGTGTGCGTGTATGTGTGTCTGTGTTTTTTAGTACCTGTGTGTGTGTGTGTGTGTGTGTGTGTGTGTGTGTGTGTGTGTGTGAGATTTGTGCTGGTGGGAGGTGGATCATTTGAAGGACACAGTGAATCACTGCCAGAGTGCAGTTGCTTTCTTGTTTAGCAGATTCTTGTGGGCTGTTCCAGCTTCTCTAATCTGTGATTTACTGTATTGACTCATGTATCACAGCCCTTAACAGTAAAACACACTAACCTGGAAACAAAAGGAGGGATAGAACAGATGAGCCCCACCATTGTGTCTGTATCTTTGTAAAAAAAAAAAAAAAAAAAAAGAGGTGCTGAAAACTTTTCATTTTGCACCAAAGATCCAGAAGCCATTTTGGTGCCAGAAATATAATGCCTGAGCCTTTGTCTCCAGTAGTGCAGGGACTGCTGGGTAAAGCTCTAATGATCGAGCATCACTGATTGGTCGGACACAAGCTTCTTCCAGCCCATCCAGGTAGATGCCATTTTGTATGATCATATTTATTTTTTATTGTTCACAGTAATACAACAACTGTGAGGTTTCAAGACTCAATGGAACCCTATGAAGCTGTGGAGTGACAAAGAGGTGCAAGGACATCCAGAGAGACTTTTAGTCATCCGCTCAAAATAAAAAAAGTATTTCAAAAGACCTTGTTAAATTTATCAGAACTTGAAATTACTCATAACATGAAACAGTTCAGAGAAAAAATCGCAGTGGGAATGTGAGCAAAGAATTCATTGAAGGATCCATGAAGTTCCAACTCCAGGTAGTTTTGGTAAAGTAGTTCCTAATTTGATTTATAACTAAAGATCCGAAAAATGCTTGAGAATATCCAACTTTCACAAATGACTTTCTCTCAATAAAGGGAGCCATAATCACGTAATTACCATACTATGTTGGTAAAATATACAAATAGAATATTTAATAGTTGTTTTTTTCTAAATGCTGTCTGATAATCTGATAAAGTACAGTCAATCAGCTGATGGCTGCTTCCTGTGAGGTGAATGGAAGTGCTATCTCTATTTTCAACTGGAATCCATGAATGTGGATGATTCCCAAAAAACCTTAACTGCTTGGACACAAACAAATTTCATAAGCTAACCTGATTTCATGTAATGACTATTCTTCATCATAATTAAACCTAATTAGTTTAGGATGTTGTCTTAGAGAATTTCTGTGATTTACTGAGACAATGAGCCATGATGACATGACATGTGCTTGTTTGCCATGGAGCCCTTCCCAGTGTTTTTAAACTAGCTTATTGCATTTGCAGATTCAAGCCTGTAATGTTCCAACTCTGTTAAGCAGACGACTGGAAGTAATGACAAGAAGAAAACACCACTGTGGAACTGCTTGTAGTTTGGGGGGGGGGNGAATCTTCAACTTGATTTCTTTCACGTCTCTGTTTATTGTGTTAAGAAAGCAACAAATCAAATGGCACACAGCAACATGTGAGAAAAACCTTGCTAGAATGGCATGAGTAAGCGTTCTGCCTGGCCAAAATAGTCAAACAGGCAAATTTATCCAATAGCTATAATATTTTGTTTAGTATCTTTAATATATCTGACTCTATAGTGGAGTAAAACACAAAATCTAGAACCTTTGGAGATACTTGTACTCAGAATGTTGATCTTCCTGTCAGGTCTCACCTGTCCTGATTGACAGTACCAATAAATTCTTGGCTAAGCTTTTCTATGTTTTTCCAGGTTTTTTCACTGGTAGATTTGACTAAGTGTCAGACTTGAGTTACTTCCTTTTCAAGGAATGGGCAACAACTTGTGGGAAGTTACAGATTTCAGCTTTGAGCACCAGTATGTGCTGAATTTCAACCATAAAACTATCTAAGAATACTTCATTTAGGAAACTCTTCTTCTTCGACCAGGTGCGAGAAGTCAAAGATGTTGGAGCTGAGTCTGAATGTCGTTTCTTTGCCAAAACTCAGATCAAAAATCTAGACATTAGTAGGGCAATAAAGTAACAGTAATACAATATAATGCCAAAGTGTCTCCAAAATTAAAGCCATGCGTGTAGTGTGTGTGTGTGTATGCTTGCCAGACACCTCCTTGAACTCTTCGTCTTCTTTGTCACATATGACTCCAGAGCTGAGATCTTTATCACAGTTTGGAGATATTTAGGGATTCGTGACAGGAGGGTCAGTGAAGGGGGATGATTTGTTATTTCAACCCAGTTAGAGAGGCAGCGGCCTGGGGTCAAAAACTGGCCGGTGTGGCCTGATTGTGATCCTGTCCTGGGGGGGTCTTCCTGCACCCAAGCTGTTGTTTTTTTGGCTCAGTTTGCTGTTGCTGCAGCAGTTGTTCAGATGAAGGGATGGAGGGGATGAAAAACAGACAAATCGTGGGAGGTATAGAGACTTAAAGGTCAAAGGGGATGAAGAGATGCACTGATGTAGGTAGAGAACGTGGAAACTAACAGGTGCGTGGAAACTTCACAGCTGGGGTTATTCCTTTCTTTCTTTCTTTCTTTCTTTCTTTCTTTCTTTCTTTNTTTTTTTTTTTTTTTTTTTTTTTGTGGTGTAATTTATCTAATTCTGAGTTCTGCAGATTATCAAGATAGGTTACATCATGTCATGTTTGTTTGAACCAGGCTCATAGAGCTCACACACACACAACACACACAGAAACTATAGCCTCCAGGCCTGGGAAGTAGTATATCACATGTAGTAGAATGCATATATCACAGTAATAGAATGCAGTAATCTGTCTGCAAAAAAATGGGCTTGGAAAAACATAGATTATTTAGTTTTAGCACTCATGGCATATTTGTGAAGGGAAATCTGTATACACGTAAGTTTAACGTTTAAGTAAAAGGACTAAATGGGACTTTACCCAAATTATTCTGTAGGTTTTCAAGGTTTTCTAATCCAAAACACTGAGTACTGAGTTTGGAGTAATCTAGTAGGATAGACTGAGAAATGCAAATCTTAGCAGGTAATTTGTAATTTTATAGGGTTACATGGCAGATTTTAAGATTCCTCTGCAAGTGTGTGTTTAGCACTCAATTGAGTCTACTGTAACACAGTCTGACTTTCAGCCATCAACTGAGATAAGCTAATAGAGAAGCTGGCAGCCACACTGCCACACACACGTGAACACTGAGAGTAAGAGACTTCTTCCATATATACTGTAGTATATCTTGTGACTGTCTGTGTGCCAGTGTAAGAGTTGACATTTAGGCAGATTTAACTGATGCCTTTCTCTGTTAATGCCATCATAAATAAAAATCACACACAAAAAAGAAATAAAATAAAATAAATAAGTACATAAAATCACACAGTTGGAATTTAAAAGTAAACCTGCTCTGTATAGACAGCAGAGATGGACTAGAAAATGAAGAGGGAATATTGGAAGAGAAAAGCTAAGAGAATCATCTATGTTTTTATGAGCTGTGTTAAGTTATGGTAATTAATGTCTTTTGTACCTAATGAACTCAAGAATCTTTTCAGGAGGCAGGAACTTTCCTTTGTGTTGCACCAAGGAACCAGGGCCAATTTTGATAATGGAACTGTAGTTTCTGAAGCAATTTCTTAGTTACTGCTTAAGGTAGGTTCTCTCTAGCCTTTCACGCATGCACTCTAGTCAGGAAAAGTTCCTGTTATTGTCTGAAAGAGTGGTATGTGAGAACATGTGCTTGAAGCGGAATGCAGGACAAGTTGTTGCGACAGTTGTCCACCTCAAGTAAGACTCCCCGATAGACTCGTGAGAACAGGGAGTCGCAGCAGTTCAGAATGAGCGAATGAGCTTGCCGATGCCGTATCTGTCCTGTGACTTGTTCATGATACTAATCTAAGCGTGATGACAGCAAGAGGGGGTTTCCATCAGAAATTACATGATATATGAAAAAATGTCTGAAAATTGGTCTGATTCAGATGGTTTTCCACAGCAACTCTACCTTTTGCTTCATGTCTTGCCTTATTCTTCTACTTCGTTCTCTACATGTTGGCAGTTGGTAAAACAACCTTTTGGATGCCTTGCCTTCACCTGCTGGTTTAGAGGGAGGCTCAAATGCTCTGCCTAACCTAACCAGTAATTTCAGGTGTAAGTGAGTATACGATTGTTGCGGCTTTGTCTTGAACTTGGCTGCAAGTGTGGAAGGCATAGTAAAGAAAACTTCCCACACCAGGTAGTTTGGGTAAATATGTGGAAGGAGCTTCTGATGGTTCTGGAACTGTTGTGTGGTACATAGCTGATTGTTCAGACACAAGTTTCCTCCAGCCCTAACAGATGGACAATCCACCATTTGTCAGTACTTGTTTTTGTAAAAACAGCAACAGCAAGGTTTCAAGGCTTTTGAACAACTGACAACTACACAAAAAGGTGGACTGACAAAGTGAGGTGCAACCAATAAATCTAATTATGTGGATGAGGAGATCCAGAAAGTCTTAGTCTTCCACTTGAAATGAAAAGAACTTCAAGAGATCTCGCTGCGAGTATCAGAACTCTACTTGATAGAAAGAGAAGTTGCTTCAATTTCCATAACCTTCACAGTACTTGAAGGAATGCGAGAATGAAATTTGCACATTTCTACATTTTACACACTTCCAGGTAAAGTAGTTCCTAAATTAGTTCCAAACTTTAGGTCCAAAGGTGGCAATAGTTTGGAACGTGACTAACTGTCTGTACTGCAATCTAAGGCTCATCCATTGTTGCGTTAGTATTTCCCTTTAAAAGGCTCTGGACCACGCATATATGTGCATACAGATACACAAAAATGCATGCACACACATATACACACACACACGGCACAGTCTCAGCACCTGAGTAGAGTTAATGGATTGTGTGTAGACAGTGAGAGTGTTCTTCAGGGGTCTTGTCAGGCTTTGATCTTTGGTATGTACTGAATGTGGGGGTCAGGGATAATAGATTGGGGGCTGGCAGGGGTGAAGAGACATGAAGAGAGAGGGAGGGAGTGAGAGGGAGACTGAGACAGACATGGTCACCGTGGACTCGTCTAACGAGAAGTCTAATGGGAGGTTTCAGGAGTCACACTGCTCCTGTTGGCTTGCTTAGATTATATAATGTTAGAGTTTCATGCATGAAGAAAATGGTGGTTAAATGTACATTGTCAGATTTTCTTGTAAACAGTTTTATATAGATAATTGTCACGCTAAATCACATTGTGTAGATTATACACTACCTGCCTCATAAAACATTCACAAAGACAATTTTTGAAGGATCTAAAATATGATTCTTTGTATTCACATTGACATCAGCTAGTACTCCACTTCTTCTCTTCCTTATTATTAGTGCAGTGATACCATCTTTGGCTCATTACTTCTACCAACTGACAATTTGTGGAACTGTACACTTTAATTTGGTAGATACGGCTGATCTGACGTAAATTTCGATTGTATTTACCAACGTATCAGGAAATTTGACATGTAGGCCTAAGATTTAATTGCTTAAACTTCAGCTATTGTCCTGTAAATTAACAAGACAAATCATTTTAACAGAATGTAGATTAAGTCATCATTCATCCAAACATTGCTTTTCAGTGCCACTAGTGGTAAAATAAATAAATAAATAAACAAAACAAAACAAAAAAACTCCTCACGGTGCCTTTCAGTAGTCACTCTAAATTAATGATGTCATTGCTTTGTCACTGATGTCAGTGCTTTTTGGCAGTAACAGAACTGTATTAAAAGCCAAACTCCATTCAGAGTGTAAAGTTAAAACAAATTCCTCTAAATGATGTTCTTGATCTATATGTCTGGCTCCAGTGGGATGATTGACTGAATATAAAAACAAGCCTTTAAATTGAATCACTCCCCAGGTGAAGAACAACTCTCAAGTTCTCTCATTTAGTGCTTTCACGTCTTTTTTCTCCTCTCTTTGGCTGTTTCTCTTCCTTTATGTCTCTTCTGTCTCCATCTTTCACCTCTTCTCACTCCTCCTCCTCTCCTCAGACTTTATCTTTCCACTCCCCATTCCTAGACGCCCCCTCCCCGCAACACCATCATCCCCCTTTCCTCTGCTCCGAGACACTGTCCACACCTTGGAGGTCAGAGGTCATGAGGTTAACTGTCGTGACATAGCTACAACCCCACAGCGAGTCTTAAATCTGTTATCTGTCATTGTGTGCTTGTCCAAAAACTTGATGTCTGATGTTACCAAGCTACAACTGTTCTGAACACGCCTGAGAATTTAACATGATTTTGCAGTTTTATTCATGCAGTGTCATTAAAATGTTTGATTTTAAGTTTGTTTTTTTATTTTTGTTTTTTTTTTTTTTNTTTTTTTTTTTTTTGTTTGTTTGTTTTTTTACTTCCAGTGTTAAATAATTGGTTTTTCTTACTTATAATTCTCCAAGCCATTGTTAGAATATTAGGAATGAAATGGCAGCCAGATGATTTGGTCGTGAATTTATGTTTGCTCTTCCTGCTAAATTGTTATTAACTGCACTGTGTTTTATGGTTAACTTTAGTGGTGATTTCCCAGAGAAGGCTAACATACTCTTCCTGATATCTTGCTTAGTAATGTAAATCTTTTTCTTGGAGCACCAATCAAAACAGAGCCAAATACAAATACACATATTTCACATACACACTGTGCAGAATTGAGACTATGCTCAATACAAACCAAGAAACCAAGAGAGTCTTGTAGTTCTTCTGCATAGCAGCAAATTAATCAATTTCACCCACAATTTGAAAGCCCTTTGAACTGCTGCTATTCTCGCAGCTTATTTAATATCATTATGAAGATAGACTAGCTGTATTTCATTTGTAAATCAGATTTGCCCACAAGTCACCAAAGCACTTTTTACATCGTTAGTTTTACTTTCTCTTATCCTCTTCTAAGACTAAGACCTAGTTTGAGATGTATTTTACCAGCTGCATTATCCTGCTCTTTTCCATTAGCTCCCTCCCCGTGCTCTGTATTTGGTTTAAGGGAATATAAATCTCCTTTTCTGGCTTTTGTCGAGTGATTTAGGAGACAACAGGTCGTCTCTCTCCTGGAGTCACTGGCTCTTAGAGTGCAGAGGTGCAGCCAAGAAGTAAGTGAAAGAGGCAGATAAGAGGGAATAAGAATTAAAGGCAAATTGAGGATAAAAATGAATGCAGGGGGGGGGGAAAAAAAAACAATAAATTGAGAGAGATCATAGGAAAAAGGGAAAAATCCAAACTTTCATCCATCCTGTTTTGTGTAGGTAGCTTTTATTCTTACTGTATTGGTCATATGCTGTATGAATATCAGTTTGCTAACTTTAAATATTAACTATAGTTTGCTGTATGACTGATGATACTGAGTTTGGTGACTTTATTAGTACTTATGCTGCTGTTTTATCATGTGGATACACTTTTTTAGTCATTTTATTGTAATCAAAGAAGAAGTAAACATACTGTACCTCATTAGAACAAGTTTGTTCTTTCCTGCTTGGGATGCCTAATGATTATAAGGAAAACTTTGTTTGAAGTCATATTCTAATTAACATTCTTTTTCCCTACAGTGGCTGTTATTCAGTAAAAGTTACATAAGCTCAACTTAAATATATCAGATGACTTTTGGCTGCATGATGTGAGCTCTCAGTAACGAAGGTCATTTGCTATTCAGTCTGAAAGTCTGAAATTTAAAATTATGCACTTCAGCTTCCCCACATGAGAGTGAAAAATAACAAATCGTCAAATTCTTAAAGTTTTATTGCTCTCACCCTTCTGAATGAATCATGTTGTGTTAATGACGGATCATGTTGTGTTAATCATGTCTGAATGAATCTAATTGTGTTAAAAGTTCTGCGATTTCTGCATGAAATCAGGAATGTGCATGAAGGTGTGATTCACCAATTTAGGCTCATGAGTGCATAAGAAAAAATTTTCAGTTTCTGTCTCAGTCTGGGACTTCATAGCAAATCTAATGTTTCAGCACCGTCTGTTAATGGGTTCAGCACCATCCGATCCAACCACTTTCTGTACCATTGCTGAACCTAGTATGAATTTTCACTGCAATTGATATACCAAACAATTCCCTACATAAGCAGTGTAACAATGAGGTGTTGAGTCAGAGAATAAGAAAGTTCGCCTTGGGGAGCCTGCACAAAGAACACCAAAAGAGCTTGAATCACAGAGTTTTAAGCCTTGCAGGGCATCGCTTTGCCCTGAAAGCTCTACTTTGTATTAAGTGTGCTTGGGCCTTTTGTGCCAATGCAGGTCTGCTGCCTGACAAACAGCTAATGGATGAGTAAATACTCAAGCAAAAGAGGCTGCAGAGAGAAAAAGAGAGAGAGAGGGAGATACAATCAACTGCTGCCTCTTGTGATTAATGAAGATGAAAACAAGCTAATAGAATTGAAAGAGGCTGTAAAAGGTGTTTACTGATGCTTTGTGTCCTCATTTAACAAGGTTCACGATACTACCAAAACATACTGTATGTACATCCACTCAACCTGCACACAGCTGTATTCGTGGATATGCAGGCAAAATACCACTGCAGTGAACTAGCATTGAGTTTAAATACAGACACAAGAATACTTTCAACAAAACAAAATCACAGCAATTCATACATGAATATATGGTTACTCAGATGCTTTCCAGTTAGCTGTAAATCTGATCAGATGACATGGAAAACTAAAAAACACAAAAGGTGTTTTTCTCACTGTTGTTTCATTGAGTAGATGTTATGCGACGACCATTCCTTTGCAGACTGTTATAGTAGGTCTAAGTTTGTCCTTAAGTCTATGTGGTAATGTCAGTACAAACATATAATTTCAAGTATGTTTTTTTGACCATGCAGAGTTCAAAAATGCACAACTGGCAGTGAATCTTCAACACACACATTGTCTGGGAATTCAGCAACCACACGGCATGTATCAGTTTAGGGTCAGTTCAGTTTCAGTTCATTCAAATGATAAAACTGAAGCTGGAATGCTTGTAATAACAACCCTCACCCTCAGTAATCTCTACACAGGAAGGCTATAAGACCCTTTCTGCTTCCTTTGTTTGATTACCTGAGAATTTCATAATCCAACTGCTGATAATTCTCTAAAGACAAATATATCCAAATGTTAAAACAAGGTTAGATCTTTAAGACCTGTTGAATCATCTGATAGTGTCTGAGAGTGTTTTCTCCTAGCAGCAAACCAATATGATCCCAAATGGTGTGGGGTAGTACCTATAACACATATCATAGAAGAAGTCCATTGTTTAATGTCATTGCTGATGATGACTGATTTTCACGAGGAGGAGATGCTTTGTTGTTTGTCCCCCTGGCTCCCAACTTCTCCCTTTCACTTTCTTTTTAACTTTTAGATATCACTCAGCTGAAAGGGCTGAATTTATGAACCTCTGCTACTAGCAGCTCTGCCATATTTTTTCCTTGTGAAATTATAAACTATGGGATGTGCGCTGACAAATGAAAAGGCACTGTAGGGACCACATGCAATGGGGCATGTCTTTCTTTCTTTCTTTGTGATGTCAATTTGTCTGCATAGACCTGTGCGCCCTCACTGATGCATCAAGCATAAAACAAGCTTTACTCTGATCCTGCTCTGTCCTTGTTAGCTGCAGCTCATTCGTCCACCTCTGAAGCATTGCTTGTCATCCCAAACACTGTTGCCGTCACATTCTTTTACTGTGGTGAGAATATAGCAGCAGCATTTTTACACCCATGGCAAGGCATGGCATTTTGATGGGTGTGAGAAAGGGTCGATGAAGTAACTTGGGGACAGAGAGTGAAGAGCTGAGGCAGGAGGGTAAGAAGAGGACAGGTGTTAGCGGGTTGCCCCGATCTGCCCTGGGTTGCCCTGATCTGTGGAATTTTGGTGAAGAAGGCAAGGAATGCTGGGAATGGCAGTCATGAGGTAGACCAGGGAAGGGCGGGGTCACTACAGGCCATAAGGTCAGCTGCTGGCTCACACCAAATCTGATGAGAGCTTCCAGAGGCTTAAGGGACATAAATGACAGTACCATCCACGCATTTGTGCGTGCCTGTGTGTGTGGTTAGGCATGGGAGGTTATTAAAGACTATATATCATCTCGCTTCAGCTTAAAAGGTCATAAGATTAATCATTTAGTCTATGAAAAGTCAAGTATAGTTAAAACTTGTATTGATTTTTTTTTTTTTGATTAGCTAATCAAATAATTGACTAATTGTTTCTATTGTCCTATTTTTATTCTTTCAGACCCCATATTTTTGAGCTGAACAGTTTACTATACTGACATAAAAAGCAAAAAAACAAAATAAATAAATAAATAAATAAATAACAGCAAATTTCCTTGATTATAATTGTAACCCCAGCTTTATAATTGAAATTTGGTTTTCAAATTATGAGAGAGATATGTCTTTTTCTCTTTCTTGTATGCATATGCCTATGCGTTGATCTTGTCTTGTCTTCCTTCCGAGCAGTTACAAAACCATGTAGGGCATCACTTTTCATGATGTCCCCTACCCCGCCCACCATTCTGCTTTCACTGTCTTCTCTCTGTCTCCCATCTTTTTGTTCAAACCTCCAGCCTGTCCACAGTAGTGTCTCCTCTGCGGTATCATTTTTCAGGGCTTTCCTAAAGGAGTTTGGGCAGCTGGGAACAGAGCCGGAGTTGTCCATTAGTTAGATTAGCAGCTCTGTGGGGAGGCTCTGGTTCCCTCTCCCCTGGTCTGAACAGACAAAGCACTGGCCTACCTGCCATTGTACAGCTGTCAGTAGAAGCTGGTCCCTGCCAGAAAACCCTCTGTGAGGAGCCATATCCACTGATAAGGCTGCAGTCAGTCTACCTGTGTCTTGTTAACATGCTCATAGTACAGAACATGTTAAAACCAGTTTATTACTGTAGGTACACCTGTATAATCCAGTGGAATCTAATACAACAATAAATGAAGAATATGACGTTCTGTTTTTGTTTGCACTGCTTCAGAGAGGTGTTATTCTGTAATTTTTGAGGCCATACTTAGTGGTGTTTCTGTCTTGGACTATATTAGACTGAAAGATATTTCTAATGGTAAATACATGAGGGCAATGTTAAATTGATATACAAGGTAATGTGATACAACTGCACCACAAAGGTAGGATTTATTACAGGACTGGTGTATTGGATTACATTAAATTGTACATATTTGGTTGAAATAAAGACATTTATTTGCTTGTTCACATTATTGGAAAACAATTATACCTTGCATGTTGATACCAATTAATGATTGAACAAAAGTGGAATTTTTACAGTTTTATTGCTTTTTTGAAGGGCAGAGGTTCGAAGCCTTTGATGGTCCCAAAGAGCTTGAATTGAAAGGTCAAAAGCCACACATTTATTGCTCATATGACTCTGTATGCTGATGATATCTGACTTTATATTCCAATGACTAGGAGTTCTGAAAAGGTAAAATCCCTCCTGACTCAGTATCCTATTTTTCTATCTTCAGCCCCTGCAGAAGAATGGACAGATCTCCAGCATGACCAGTCTGAACGGACACTCAAAGGACGACACACTGGCAGAAGGTGTGTGTGNGTGTGTGTGTGTGTGTGTGTGTGTGTGTGTGTGTGTGTGTGTGTGTGTGTGTGTGTCTGAACTGTCCATACTGTTTATTTACAATGTGTGCCATTGGGAGCTGGTCTTGTTATCTGTGAGGTAAGTAGTCTCAGTGTTTGTGGGTGTTTGTGTCTGGGGATTTTCTACTGTTTCTTCAGTGGTGGCAGCAGGTAAGCCTGTGTTTGTATGGGGTCATTTTTCAGTGTGTGTGTTTGTGTACATGTGTGAATGTGTGTGTTCTCTTAACATTCTTGTCTGCAGATGTCTGCGTGGCTCTGCAAGATCAGCTTGATTCTGAACTCATCTAACTGTGTATCTAATCTAACGAATCTAATCTAACTAATCTAACTAATCTAACACATAGGGGACACCTACATTAGTTTTGCACAAAAGACCCACACACTCTCATAATTCATCAGAAGATTTTAAATGTCAACCCATACATACATCTGTTTTGTAAATTTGTACAGTATGTGGTCTTGATGTGATTCTGCATTTCAGAACTGATGCCCAAATACATCAAAAAGAATAATACCAGTTTTATGTGTATGTATTTATTGTTCCACAGTCCCTACTAATGCACATTAGTCTATGTAACAATTCATTTCCTTCTGTTGGCTACTGAACACAGAAGCAGGCATCTCATAATGCATCATGCATTGTAGACCAGGTCAAAACATTGTTCTTATAAAACTGGAAAATTAATTCTATCATCTATCAAGGAGGTTATATTTTTCCCAGCATCTCTTTTATTGTTAGCAGGATTACTCAAAAAGTTCTGAACTTATTTTGGCAAAGCTTGGTGGAAGAGTGGGGCAAGGCCCATAGAAGAATCCATTAAATTTTGGTGTGGATCCAGATCCAGGGGCGGATACAGGAATTTTTCAAATGATGTCCTAACATTGCAAAACACAGCATTTTTCAATATTTTTGTCTTTAAAAAAAATAGCACACAAATCTCAATGAAAAAAAAAATCATGCATATTTGTCCTGCAGCACCACTATCAATAGGCATAATTTTGTCCTGATCTGGATGAAGATCTCGATCGCATAAACTAAAATATATGCTTGGTCTAGGGCATATTAATGAAATTAATTTACAGCAACAAATAGGGCAGAAACATGCATAATATACTATATCTTAAATAGTTACAGAGACAGATTCAGTAAAATATTAAAATTATTATAGTAATTTCTTTCTTTTTAGGCCAGCATATTATTAGAACAAGGCAAATTTTGTCTTGGCTTGTTCAGTCTTGGTGGAGGTATGCGCTCTAAGGAGTGCCCTTTTCATTTTCTGTGGTCTCTGGAAGACAATCTGAGAACTCAAGATGGGAAAATTGTAAAATCAGTATTTGAGATAATCATTAACCAGTAATACACTTTGTAAAATTAATTTCCCAATGCTGCTGTATAAATGAACATGTACACCAACATGCACTGTCCATCTGCTGCATTAACCTCCTATCTGCAGGCCATGGTGTGTTTATTTTCTTTGCTGTTTCCAACATGTCTCCATCGATATGGGAGGGCTGCACGGGCGTGTACACTCTCCCTAAATATTTAGCAGGTCGTGACCTGGGCCCCGCACAAAGCAACCTGCACACTTCATAATATGTTATTGCTCAAGGGAAGGAGTAACTCTATACTACTTAAAACACAGAGATATGTCACATACCACTCTGTCAAATAACCTATTTAATAAGCTATTTAATGAAGCGATTCTGTCCGTTTATAGAGTAATTCTATACCCTCTTTACAGCAGAGATATAGACTGTATGAGTTGATATGGTATGTAGACTATAGAGAGGAATTTGGTTGTTGAAATAGTGGCTTCTGTGGACATGTATTGTAAGTTAATTAGTTCTGTGGAGAGATATATGACAGAAGAGGTGGGGAACCACATATTTAACTTGTAAGGAATGCTTTGCTTTAGTGCACTTATGCAGGAACAAATAGAATTTGCACACACTGAAAGCTTTCACTTTCAAATACACAAAAAAGTCTTTACTTTAAGTAGTGATAGAAAGTGTTGTATGTAATATAGACACACTTTAAATGCAGGTTTGCAAGCCAAAATATATCAGAACATCACTTTTTTGGCCTGCATGCCAGCCCACCAAAGACTGTGACTGTTGCTGAAAAAATGTATTTTAATAGCTGAGAAGGGTGTTTAAGATGTTTTAAGTTAAGTTTTTATGTTTTTCCTTGCTGCAGCGCCACTGTGTACACACTGAGTGAAAACAGACCGTTTTAGGTACTGTCTACTTAAGAAATCCTAACAAGCCCACTGTGTGTTCTGAATGGCCAGCTGCATCCAGCCCAAGCTGGTGACACCTACAGACTGTGAAATGTGGATGCTGGTCAGTTAACACAAATTTCATGGTTGTGCTGAGAAATCATCATAGAGCCTCATTAAAAACTGGACGCATGCAACAGAAAACATCTGAAGCTGTGACGTTCAAGGCTACTGATGAAGAAGTGCAGGGGAGTGGAAGGAATGGAGGTGCACAATAGGAGAGAGAGAAAATAGGAGGGGAGAAAGTATGGAGGGATACGCATCCCAGCACTGCCGAGCCTCTCATGGAGCCTGATAAAGCCTGCAATGCATTGTGGGAGACAGGAAGAGAGGAGGAATCTGTCTGATAACAATAAAAAACAAAGGACAAGCCGCACATCAAAGAGTGATGCATGAGAAAACACAAAGTTGTGCAGGCGCGCACACACAAACACACAACCACAATCTCTCTATCAGGTATACCAGAGAGTTTATTTTGCAGGACTGGCCCACACCAGACACTGGCCACTATGTTCATACAGCAGCTTAGAATAGGACACCTAACTCACTTTATGTGGCCCTATTAAAATTACAATCTGAGATCTAACTAAACAAAGGGATTTCCCCCCACTAAAATTGTGGAAACATAATTGTCCAAAACAGCCAAATTTCATCTTATACCCAGGATATTGGTCTATCAGTTCTTTTAGGAGGGACAGAGGAAAGAAAAGAAGTGTGTGAGAACAGTTTCATTCCCCCTGCAGAGACTGAGGGATTTTTTTTTTTTTTTTTNTAACTTGTCTCAAATATTTTATGTAAATAATTAATGTTTTAACCTGTTTGAGGTGCTAAATAGGCTGAGAAAGTACAGGCAGGAGGCCTGTGGCTTAACAATGCAGTTTACATCAGGTTATTAGACAGAAAAGAAGTGAATAAATATTAAATAGAGATAGAGTTTTGAGAGAAATGCTCAAAAGTACTAAAAGAAGAGGGGCTGGGAGAGAGAGGAGGAGGAATGAAAATAGATAGCAAAAATGAAACTGCTGAACAAGAGGACACTAGTCTCCATGAATGATACAGTTAATTATAAGTCAGAAACCAAAAGTACATTGACTACAAATTCAATCAAAATCAGATCAGCAGAGACTTACATATTATCCCTTCAGTTTACTCTGAATCAAGCCAAACTCCCTCGCTCATTGTGAGTGCAACAGTGAAATTTAATTATTAAAATAACCATGCTGGTCTTGTCATGTCTTTAGTAACACTGAGATTTAATCATAGCATCTGTGTGCTCTTGTGTATGTGTGTTTTGGATTGCTGTTTCAGGGGCGTGAGTGCATGGGTGCTGTGGGAGCCTAAAGAATGACATCATAGCTGATGTAATTCACTTGCCAGAGCCTTTTTACTCCCTCCCAGATGGCCAGCAGGCTGCAAAAGAGGAAAGATGAAGTTTCCTGCAAGGAGAGAATGCTGACTTTGTGGTTTGATGATTGTGTTCAAGTGCAGTGAACGTCGTCCATAGATCTAATACTGGTGGCAATAAAAAATATGGCAGTTTCACTTAATGTGAGGGATCAAATGGTTGCAGATCTCATTATTAGAACAATTTATATATTCACGTATTTATGTGTCAAAACAGTGTTAAATATGCTGTCGCTCCAAGAGAAGTATGGTGCATTGCTTTTCACTGAAGTTTGATGAAAAGTATAACAAATATTAGATTGTGTATCCAAAAGTGCCAGAAATGGTCCACAGAAAGGTGCTCCATTTACATGGATTTATTTTTTATTTCTTTATTGGGTGCAGGTGTCAAATTTTAAAATTCTGTGTATGAGGCCATGGTTACGTTCCAGCGTGGACTTACTCAGGCTTGGCTCTGTGGGACAGATGTGGTCTTGTTGCCAGAGTGTTCATCATGCCTGTGGAAGGGACCTCACCCTTCATTGAAACTGTGTGTCTAATCCCGCCAATACGGCTTCATTACAGTCCTCATAACACACTCCAGCCGCTGACTCTCTCCTTTTGGTATTTTGCCCATTGAACTTTTAAATTCCAACTGATGATACTCATTCTAGTCAACGTTTCCACTTAGCATGTTCTTGTGCATCTTTTTGTGCTTACACTACTGGAAGGGTTTCTGTTATCCTTGGTTTGTATGAGTCTAGACACTGTATCCATCAACTAGTTGCAAGATATCAGAATGATTGATTAGCCTTTAAAGAATCTCAGAGGAAAGTATGAGGGAGGCAGAGTTTTAGATTTGAGAGCTTGAAAGCCCCTCAATCCCTGAAGATCCATCATTGCACAGTCAGTAGTTCAGTTTACGTTCATCTGTGGAGTATGTGTCATACAGTCATTTGTTATAAAGGAGACTACTTCAGGACAAGTAAGGATAGGGAAGCGTTGTTAGAAAGAAACACATTGTGCTGTTCCTAGTTATGCAATAACAAAGAGCAACAACAACTCAATTTCTAAATTAAGAATAAGTTCTGACAGGCTGCGTCCTCAACAACAGCCTGATCAGCTGAAAACTCAACTGACTATATATTAGCATTTGTTTACTCTAAGATCTAGATTATGCGATTGCAAATTGATTTACTCAGGGATGTAAAGGATCCATTGTCTAATGCCACAGTCCATTGTACTGGAAGCTCAGAGAGTTCCAAGTTGATTCTCCCGACTTCTGATCTACAGTAAATGCGTTCCAGTGTTTCTCAAAAATCATGGAGGCCCACAGCAAGTTCACAATTACATGGCAAGTTTTTAATGTTTTGATGATCCTCTGCTGATGTTTATAACATCAACAGAGGATCTACATGAATTATTTCTGTGCAATTAGCAAAGAGAAATGAAGCATAAGGTAAGAAATGTGTCATTCTCTGAAAATACATCACCTTTTTTTCTGCTGCTGCAAGGCATATCTTGTCTGAGTTCCCAACTGGGAATTCTGAGTTAAATGACTGTTCCAGTGCACATTTCCATGTCAGAAGTTGGATTTTTCATTCCAAGTACAATGGATCGCAGCCCTTATAAATGGAGTAAGAAATCTCTGCATTTCTTCACGTGCTTTCCATTTTGTGTACAACAGAATCCAAGTACTATTTCCATCCATGTATACTTTTTTTTTAACTCCACATATTTGCCTTAATTGCAGTACAGACAAATATTGTAGCTCATGATGTAAACTTTTTGAATGTTATAGCCTTCGCTCCACTGAAAACCCAAAATTTAAAGAATAAAAATGTAGGTGAGCTGCTGGTCTTGGACTGATTCCATGTAACTTTAACATTCAGTTTGAATCTGGCAATTCTCTCTTTGCTTAATTCAGTTGATAGAACTGCATGGTGTGTGTGTGTGAGTGTGTGTGTGTGGACTGAAAAGACAAACTCATTCATTACAATACCATAAATGGCATCACATTTGGGAGGCAGCAATGAAAATGCCATGAGTTATTGCTATTCTTTTAATTATTTGCAATATAGTCGTTGATGGAAATATATGATTTCTTAT
The DNA here is from genome assembly GCA_014773175.1 of Lucifuga dentata. Classification (NCBI taxonomy): domain Eukaryota; kingdom Metazoa; phylum Chordata; class Actinopteri; order Ophidiiformes; family Bythitidae; genus Lucifuga; species Lucifuga dentata. The sequence continues at coordinate 362,469 of VXCM01000071.1, read as the reverse complement.
TTTGAAGAAATTTGCTTAAAACTTGTACAATATCTGCATGGAAAGCTAGCGAATGAATGGGCAGGTTTTACCCATCTCAAGCCAATCAGCCTGATTCAGAACACGTGCAGCAGCTGGCAGACCAGGAGGAAGGATGTCATCTCCCTTTAAGTCCATCTCTCAAATAATTTCATCAGTCAGTCATGCAGAAGACGAGCATTGTCATGAATGACTAAAGTAGAGATATGTGCAGAATCCAGGGGTGTACCACAAAATATAATACATCCAAAATGTATTTGGTATAGGTTTGGGGGGTNGGTGGTGCATACCTGTCATGCCAAAGTCATTTAAAATAACTAAGCAAAAAGCCAAAAAGAGCATCCAGAACATATCCTTGTTGATCAGGGTTTAAAGTTACAGTAATAAGGTCAAACTCATGGTAGGCTCCCATCAGGGCTCTTAGACCCCCTACAACCCATTGGTCTCCTCTCTCATCTGTCCCGGCATCAGGGAACTTAATCTCTTCTCAACCCCTACCTCCCCCAGGCACATGGAGGAGTAAGAGAATGGACCAGGAATGTAACCAACCCCTCCTTCTCCTTCTTCCTTTAATAGCATAATGGCCCCTGTTACACCATAGCAAGCAATTTATATCTTAAAATAAGTAAGAATTGATTGGTAACATCTTATGTTTTCAGAAAGGATCCTTAAAAAATTTTACATTTAGGTGAGATTTCACTTTTTTTTTAATGCAGAAATCAAGTTTGAAACAAGTGAAATTGTTGTGGAAAGACCCTTTTGGAAGAATCCAACTTATTTAATGGACCATACCTGTGATTTTTCACATTTGAGCCCAATAAATCCAACCCACATACACATTACATTACTGCCAAATATTTTCCAAAACATACTACTGGAGTGGTAAATATTATAATTGTTTTCCTACCTTCCAGACTGCCTGGTTTCAGTTAATTTCAGAATGCTGTAAAAATAAAAATTGATACTTAAAACATGCTTGACATAGGTAATTCATACAGTAATACCACACAAGACGTATAGCTTTTTTTTTTTTTTTTTTTTAAGTTACTTAATAGATCCAACATGGAGCTACAGGGTAGAAAATGTATGTCTCCGCCAAGGAATATAGTTCCATGTGAAGACTTTTGCTGAGAAATCAAAATGACCTTGCCTTCTGCAATTGTGTGTAACCTTTAGCAGGCATAATGTTGAATTTTAAGGTGGGTGTATCACCTGAGTATTTGAATTTGAAAGATTAGTAGATTTGACAAAATAACATGAAAACTAAAATACATGTTTTGGAAAATGTTTGGTGGAAACATAACATGTTTGCGGGGTTTACTGGGCTCAAACATGCAAAATCATGGTCCTTAAAGGTGAATATGGATTTTAACCCTCAATTGAGGTTAAATGACTTCTTAAGATGAACAATTTTTCCATGTAGATCAAACACAAGTTGATGGACCTCTGCCAAATTCTAATGTTAAGCAGGACCATGAATAAGACAGCTAAGTGAGATTACTAAGTATATAAAAAAAAAAAAAAAAAAAAGAGGTTGGCAAGTTTTCATGAAATACAGCTGGGCAGAGAGTGGGAAGCCCCTTCTTCAGCTCATATGGAGGAGGGAGACTTTTGGGTTGTACAAGATTTGGATGAGTATTTGATAGACTTGAATATCAGGTTTTTACTTCCTATTCAGATGACCTTTAAATACATTCAAAAGACTTAAATTCTTTTGATGAAAACACAACAAAGTTTACATCCTGGTAAACCTGCTGGATTACTGATATGTTTAACCAAGGAACAGATAAGTGCTGCTCATTCATCTTTTGACTTTAATACTTGTTTGTAAGTGTGGACCATTTCCAAGTCCTTTTCACATTCCTGGAAAGGTGCTTTAGATCTTCTCTGCCTGCCCTGTTTTCACAATCTGGTCTGTACTGGATGACAAAACGATGCATAACAACAACAGGAATGCCAACTTACCAGTGCAAAAATTTCTGGAATGCAGAGAAAAGTGAAGGCAAGTACACCAGCTGGTAAGACTGGCTAACCATACTCCTCCTCCTCCTCCTCCTCCTCCTCCTCCGCATTTAAAGTAAGCTTTTTATTTCATGCAATGCAGCTGTCGACATTGCTGGTGGACTCTGCAGCTGTAAATGAAGTTTTAGGCCTGACCTTTAATTGTTGCCAATTGTGTGCCAGATAGTATTAATCATACAGAACCCATGATCCCCAAAACAAAAGATGGTTGGAAAATACTCAAAAATGAGACGTCACAGCTACAGCGTTCATCCCATCATTCTAATTTACAGACGCTATATCAACTAAAAGGGCACACCTGCCAAATCTGAGCAAGCCTAGACAAAATCTGTCTTATTCATATACTGCCTAAAGAGTAAATAATAAAATGATAAACATAACTTTTTTATAGATCTTCCTCCATAACTATTAAAGAATCATCAAAACCCTTAGCTGTTAGCATGCTAGAGAATTAGAATCATCTCTATATGTTACATGTTTCTAGTTTCTAGCTCTGTTTGTTGCTGTACAGTAATCCCATTGATTGATCAAAAAATTGCTGCAGAAAAAAAAGGCTCATCTCCCAATGGTTAGAAATCATTTAAAAATTGATCCAGACCCATATTAAATATTAAACATTAATGGATGCTTCCCTGGGCCATGCCTCGCCCTATTATCAAGTTCAGTCAAAATCAGTTCATAACTTTTTTGAGTAATATTGCTAATAAACAAACCAACAAAACCTCCTTGGTGAAAGTAATGAGAAAGGGTGACAAGATGGAAACATTGTTGGACAGACTGAGTAGAGAATCTAATGTAACTCTAGGAAACAGGCAAGAGGAAGAGGAAACAGTGATGTCAAGAACTGCCTGGGTTTCCTGTCCGACATTCTTATCCATCCTTCTGGCCCACACACAAATAGCAGGAGGGGTCGGATGGGGCCTCAAGAGGATAGAAGAGATGAGGGAAAGCGCTTGAGAGGGTGGAGGATTAAAGAGAACTCAAGTGTAGATAGGGGAGGAAAAAAGTGAGAAAGCACAGCAAAAAAGAAAAACAGCAAAAAATAGATGTATTGAATGAAAATTCCCTCTGATCTTGGGCAGTTTCAGGCACACACACACACACACACGTACATTCGCAACCCTCATTTCCTTTTCCTCCAATTATTTCAACATCATTCTATCCAGTTCTTGGAATTCTCAAAGTAGGAGGCGGTTTCTTCTGTGCTGTCTAATGATGTCATGCACTTCTTTACAAAAGGCCCCTCCACCCAACACCCAACCCCCCCACCCTCACATTCAAGACCCCTCCTTAAACATTCCTGAATACAGGCACGTTTTCTCATTTTTGGAGCCATGCGGGGCGTCACCCCCCTAATGTCTGACTTTTGTTTTCCCAACTTAATTACAGTTTAATTACAAAAAAAACTCTGCATGATTTTAATCAAATCAGCATCTTTGCCTAGAAAGTACGAGAGGCTGGAAAAACTACGATTTCCCATAAATCCAGTGTAGCCTCAGGTTGTGCCTGAATTAAAGTCTTTCAGGATGTATGACAGTCCAGGAATGTGATTGATGTGGATGAGTCATACTAAGGAAGCAGAGGGGCCAAAGGAAGACGTGAGCTGACCTCACTGAGAAACTCTCATCAAACTCTGAATTCTCCTCCGTCTGACTCACTGTCCACTCAGCATTATGCTCAGCAAAGCAGTACTTCTGTTATATGGTAAAGATACTACAGTCATTGAGTGACATTTCTGCCAGATTAGTCATCTAATAATGGAAAGTCCTCACTAGTGTCACAACCACATTCTTAGTGAGTGACTGGTAAATCAAATGGGTTCTCACAGTGTGTATCCATAAAATTTTGCTCTTTACATGCATTAATGCAGCATTCATTGTGAATTCAGAAATTGGAATTTTTACGAGTTCAAGAAAACGCCACCTCAACTCGGAATTCCAACTCAGAAAATTGGACAAGCTTTATCAACCCTGAGTTCAGCATTGACTTAATTTCATCATGGTTGCTGACATCATCAATGATTTTTCTATTTATAATTGAACGTTTAGAAGCATTTTCTTTAAATCAATCAGTGTACGGACACAGACTAGTTTATCATGTAACACTGGCAATACAGCAGCTGTTTTGAAATGGCAAATAGCTCATAAATGTTATAAAGTAGATTTTTTTGGTCCAGTGGAGCAAACAAAATAAGAGTTTTCATGAAGGTGTCTACGTTGTCTCCCACTTTGTTTAATCCGAATGCATGGAGGTCATAAATGATGAGCTCTGGCTTCCCAGTGCTGAGCTCCAACAAATGCAGCATATGTATAGTTATACACTTAGAACATGGAGGGTTCCATCAGATTCCCATCGGATATGTGTTTGGTACCGTCTGCGTCCCTTCCCCCAGTCTTCTTTTCTCACTTTAGTCGGCGCTGATGAGAACCATGAAGCCTTCCATTCATGGCCATAGACCTTGGTATTCAGTGCTTTTTTGATTCAGTGGATCAGAAGAAATGCAGCGGAAATGGTGTGGGATCAGCAGAAAATAAGATGATTTATTTTGTAATTAAACTGAAATTTTGCTCAGGCTCTCCATTTTACTCCCAAAGCAAATCCTCATTTACTTTCTTTTGCCTTGGTTTGATTTAATAAACCTTGTATGTTTTGCACCTTAGACACCTCTAATCTTTTAAGACTCATACAAAAATCACAGTGGGTTTACTTGCAGGAAATTATTGTAACTAACATTTTATTACATTAAGTGATTTGCCAGTGTGTGTTGTGAACGTGAATACAGTAGTCTACCTACAAAGCAAACACATACACATTCTTCTAGACGGGGTTTTCAGACGGCACTTGATTATTCCTGTTATCACCCATTTGGGAGCATTCCAGATGGAATTCACACATTCCTGTGGGCAATGCTGAAGTGTGACAGATCTGATTATGCTGGTATTTACCTGAGGATTTATCCACATTCCTTCAAGCCCCCCCCCCCNCCCCCCCAACAAAACCTGAATTAAATGTGTCTGTACTGAAGTAATTGAGATGGGCCTATTAACATTCACAATTGAGAGCACCCCCAACCAAAGCATTGAGAAGTTAGGGACCGTAGAGTTTAGGGACCATCTTCATCAGGGTGAGGACCACAAACAGTCATTCTCCTATGGAGATTTTCAGTTTGCATGTCCAAAAACCCTGAAAAGGTTTGGTTATGTGTTCCTTGTGAATTGCTTCTGTCAACATGAGGAGTGACATAAGCCATGGGATATGGGAGAGAGCCCTGTTGCCTCCTGAAAGGGGGGGGGGGNGGGGGGGGGGGTCCAGACCATTTTCTAAAGGTCTGTGAGAAACAGACATGGGTGTTAGAGCCAGAGTGGGACACTGGAGACTTGGTGCCGCCCCCAGAAAACAATGTGCATGAGTTTGTGTGTATGTAACAGTACTGAGGGCTTATATGGGGTTTGAACACACACAATGGTTGTAGATTGCAGAGCTTTTGAAGGGTGTAGGGGTGGAAAGTGAGTGTGCTTCCTTCAAAGATCACATGATGAGCTCAAATCGCCATGGATGGAAGCTGATCATACACAGAGAAAAGTCAAAGGGAAGGGGGTGGGGGATAGAGGAGGTGGGAGTAAAAGGGAGGCAGGGGTGGTCCTAACATGACATGTGTGTCAGTCTGTTGAAATGTGTGTGTAGCTCTGTTTTCTGCACAGACTGAGAAGAGCTGGAAGAGAAACGCACACGCACACACACACACACACACACACACACACACACACACACACACATACACTGCTTCTGCCCTTACACTGACTTTACGAGTGAAGGAGAACCTCCTCAGACCAGCAAATCTTACAGCTGCAGTGAAGTGAAGGGAAACTATTAACAAAAAAAGTGACTCGACACTTTTAAAAAATATATATTTTTATAATCTATTTTTGGTAAATTTTATTTTTGTTGTTTTTTGGAGACCAGAGTTTGGGAGTTTTGCCAAATGCTTGGAACAATTACTCTTACAGGTAAGCACCATATTTCAGTTAGTTCTCATTAATATAGAGTTCTCTTTAAATGCTCCTGAATTATTGTTGATTTTCCAGTGTTGTGTCCAGATATGATGCTTATACCATGAATTCATCCTTAAGTATTATTTATCGAGTTAAATGTATAGCTTTTGATGATTTTTGTGACTTTTAGCTGTTTACTTAGATGTCTTGAACATCAAAGCAGTCGTTAAGTGAGAATGGCCAAAGGCATTGTTGTCCTGAGGGTGTGGTTAGCATTGTGGCTGTAGCTGTCCCGGCCTGGGACAATGATTTGAGATGGAGATGGCTTAGCTTTACTCTCTGAAGGCAATATTAAATTCCACTGCCTTATGCCTGTTGTTTTATTCTTATTTCTTTGTTGATTCCACCATTTTAAAGCATTATATCACCTTAATACTGGTTACTCACTTATTTCATTCATCATTGGTGCATCTCCACTCTGCATACAGCTGCTGGTATTTCCTAGAGAGCATCCTGTTTTTACAGTAGCCCTGTACTAAAAATGTTTTATCTCCTGTAATAACAGCCACAGCTCCAAAGCCACATGCTGAGTGCCTGGAGTTTGTTTGCTGTATACTGTATCTACCAAAAACTTCTTGGTGGGAAAAGAATTCCACATGGTGACAGCTGCCAGATAGAAATATATGAAGATCTACTGAGAGAAATAGTTTCAAAGCCTGTTTTTAGCCCATGTCACCATCCGGGCCAGCGCCTCACATCCCGTCATGTGAAGTATTTCATTAGATTAGAGTGGGATCCTAATTCCCAGTGGGGTTATTCAGCTTAGCCACAGAGGATAGGGAGGGAGGAGAAAGAGGCGTATGGAATTAATTACATGCCAAAACCAATTCTTGTTTGGGCTGTACAACTAAGAGTGATGGTTTAAATGGAGCAGAGCTGGAATGTTTTGCTTTTTAGGTGACCTCAGCTTTTGGTTTTGCACATAAATGGAGAATCATTGGTAAACATTTGTGGTTTTATGTTGTTAACACAGAATAACAATGATTGGCAAAGAGAGAAAAATGTAATGAAATTGCCTGGTGATGTGTAGTGTCTCAGTAATGGTATCAGTATAGCCACATCTTTCATGCTGAGAAGGAATGGTCTGTCTGTCTGTGTGTGTGTGTGTGTGTGTGTGTGTGTGTGTGTAGGGGGGAGGGGGGCATAGTGTCTCCCTATTCTGTTTTTAACTGACCTCTTTTGTTTAATGGGTTTCTGTTCTAGACTAGTAATAACGATTTGCATACATTTGGCAAAGTTTTTAGGAAGAATAGTTGCCATTCAGCATCCCAACACCCCCTCCCAACACACACCACACACACATATAGACACGTAGTAGTACAGAAGCAGTCACAAGGGAAACATTATCGGATCTGCTAGACACTGGGGACTCACGATAGATTCACAACAATCAGTTTTTGGCTGCCATGATGCTGTTTCATGAGAGCATCATCTTACCACATGCTCTCATACACATGAACAAAATCTGTCTCCAACAGAGAGAAACATTTCAGCTATGTGTGTGTGTGTGTGTGTATGTGTGTGCATGTGTGTCTCACAGCTATCTAACACCCTCTAAAATGAGTTTAGGCCCTTGGCCCCAGGGCAGATCCCCTCCCCCATCCCTATCCCTTCATCTTAACTGTCCCCTCCTCACCCCCTGTAGCCTCACCCTTCACATTCCTTTTAGTACAGTCGTTTCTCAAAATGCCCTCCCCCCTCCACACAATTTACCGGTTTACAGATCCCCCCACCCAAATCAAGACAGTCTAGCAAAGTTAACAGTTGTGTGTCTCTAAAAAGAAAAAAAAAAAAGCAGGACTGGAAAACAAAGATCAAAAAGATGAGAGGGATGCCAGTACTCTGTTAAATCAACATGGTTCCTGTTTTATTATCCATGCAGATACACATGGCTTAGCCTGGCTGACAAAGTCTGACCCCCTCCCACACACACAGACACACTTCTGCTGTAATTACACACACTTTGCCACAGAGACATAGATGCATTTGTGTTAACCAGTTAAGATTTTTAGGTGTTTTTGTGTTGTGATGTTTGTGGTCCATCTTGTCTCCACTGTGACTGGACAGCTGCCCTGAAAATAACAACAATGTGAGAGATCCCACTACCACCACAAACTTGTGTACACACACATTCATACTGATGCAATCATAATTTTAACTTGCCATGGTCTCTATGCATATTGGTGGAGGTTTGGTAAAACTGACTTTCCCTAACTTCTTCTGCATTGTGATATTTCTCCATAAAATAGGAAGGCTGACACCCCCCACCCTTTATGTTCTGAGGCCAGAGAGGGTTGGAAGACTATTGTGCTTGCATGTGTGTGTGTGCATTGGGAAGGGGGTGGGTCCTCACCCATCCTGCTGTGGTGGAATTTGGGTCAAGGGGATTGGGACATATATTAAGGAGGGGTAGAGGCACACATTGTTTGGTTAGATTCTTACATGAGAACAGCCGAGACACAGTTGAACTGAAAAACAAATAAATAATCTTTCTCGAAGTCCCTGGCATTCAAATATAATTTATGTTTAGAGCATCCTAAAATAATTTAGCTAAACACGGAGTGAACGACATAACTCACATTCCTTTTGCCAAATCCATACAGAGGATATGGGTGTGCACTCGCTAACAAATCAGTATATGAAAGTGCTTTACTGTGTTATACAAATTTGGTGTGAAATGCTGCACTGTTAAGTGAAGGTGTATGCCATTCTTGCCTTTGTCAGGTGTGCTATTTTAATCCATTAATAAAAGATAGGGGTTTTTTTCTATTTTAAAGCCATAATATTCTAGGAATGTTTTACCACTAAGTGAAGCTTCACATCTATAATTAAGCAAAAGGATGTGGATAGATTGTGGACACACAGTTTTACATTTTTGTGTGAGACAAGAACACTATCATCTCTCACAGATGCAGGAATTTCTTTATGATTATAGTCTATAGCCTATTTTTCAGATATATCTTTTATCACAGTCTCCCTGAAGAGATACATTTAAATAGTTGCTCTTATTTTGTAGTCTTGGTATGTTTGTGTTTATATTTTACATTGATTGGGTGGAGTGTGGGATGTATGTAGTGTATGCAGGAGATGAGTGTGTTTGCATAAAGACAGTGTGTATGTGTCTTTCTGTTTCCCTGCCAATGTGTGTATCCAGGTAAGGGGATATGCAGGCCTTAAATGGGCTAGGAATTTGCTTTGAGAGCCTAAGGTGTCAAATGTCGGCTTTTCCAGGCTGTAGTGAAATGTCAGGAAAATACAACAAAAAAAGAAAAGCTTCAGACACTGGCAAGTAATTATCCTCCCACACCTTCTTCTGTCAAAACACACATATTGTGTTATTCTTCTATCTGTTATCTCAACTGTCAATATGTCATTTGGCTTATATTTGAGTAACTATTTATCATTTGGCTTATATTTGAGCAACTACCAAGGAGTCATTTACATAATGTATTATTGTGAGGTGGTGTTGTGGTTTTACTCACATGGTGTTTTGGAATTCATGTATAGTCCACAAACTGGCAATTGTGTAACATTTTCTATGAAGCCTCTTTCTGGGAATGTTATTTTATTTATGTCAGTGTCTAAACTTTTTTTTTTCCTTTGGCATGTCTACACAGAAAAGGATTAGTTGGGGAGAATTGTAATTGATTGCAATTAAGTCATTGTATGCTTGATTAAATCCACTCAGGGGGTCAGGACTAAGTAATTGCTTTCTGTACAGCAATTCTGATTATCTTCAGATGGCAATGAGACTGACACATGATATAAACCTTACATTTGTTTTTAATTGGGTCTCTCCTTAGAAAAATGGCAGGTACCATTATATTGATCACAGAATTGTTTATATTGTATGTGCCAATATTTCCAGTCTTACTTAGAATTCTTTTCCCCCCTCATTTCAGTTGGCCAGCCAGACGGTGTGTCTGTGGCTCAGAAGGAGGAAGCTCCTGAGACAATGGAAACTGCTGAGGATGAAGCGATTCCTCAAGTGAATGGAGATAAAGTGGAGAAAGACTCTCCTGATGCCACTGACATTGCCACTGTTGAGGAGAAGGCTGCTGAAGAGAAACCTGATGATGCCAGTGAGGTGGGCTTTAAGAAGATCTTCCGTTTTGTGGGCTTTAAGTTCACACTGAAAAAGGACAAAAGTGAGGAGAAAGATCCTGTGAAACTACTGACTGTTAAAGACAAGGAAGGCGAGGAGGTCAGTGGGACTGACACACCTGCAGATGCTCATGAGGAAGCTGCCACTGCTGATGAGGAGGACACATCTGAAGAAAACGTGGCTGACACAGAAGCATCTACCACTGAGGCTGAAGACATTAAAGATACTGAAAAGCCTGAAACCACTGATGTCCCAACTGAAGGCACTACAGGTGAAACTACGGCTCAGGAAATTAAGGAAGAAGGAGCTGAGAAAGAAAGTGAAACCACTCCACCATCCCAAGAGACCGTACAATCCCCCTTCAGGAAGTTCTTCACAGGTGGACTCTTCTCTAATCTGCGAAAGAAAGCCAGCATCAAGAAGCCAAAAGAGGAGGAAGAGAAGGAAGTAGCTGTTGTGGAGGAGACAACTAAAACAGAGGAAACTGCTGATGCTGTGGTAGAAGAGGAGGGAAAGGTTGAGGTAGAGCAAGAGTCCAAAGATCAGACAGACACAAGTCCTGAAGAAGCTAAATCAGACCTGACCCCAGAGCCTGAAGTCACTGTTGAAACTCCAGCATCTACAGCAACCACTACTGATGAGAATAAACCAGAAGAAGAGGAAAAGGAAGAAGCTACTGCAGAAGAAGAGAAGGTTCAATTAGAAGTGTCCTCTGAGGCTGAGCTGGTATCATCACAGGAGAAGGCCAAGGTCCAGGGAAGTCCCCTAAAGAAACTTTTCACTGGAGCTGGCCTGAAGAAGCTCTCCACTAAGAAACAAAAGAGCAAGAAAGATACTGAAACAAAGTTGACTGAATCTGGGGAGCAGGCAGCTGAACAACTTCAGTCCTCCACTGAATCAACAGAGGGTCCAAAACCTGACAGTGGGGCCTCATCTCCAGAGGAGTCAGGAGAGCATGTTATTGCAGTGGAGGTTCCCCAGGTTGAGACTAGCCAGGAGCCTGAAGGTGAAGTTGCCTCTGATGGAGAGAAGAAGAAAGAGGGTATCATTGCCTGGTCCTCTTTCAAGAAACTGGTAACACCAAAGAAACGTGTGAAAAGATCTTCTGAAAGTGAAGATGAAGCCATGGGTGAAAAACCAGCAAAGTCAGCCACCTTATCATCTACTGAGAGTGCTACATTAGCAGATAAGAGTGGTGAAGAGGATACTAGGGAGGATAAACCTACCGAGGAAGAGCCAAAGACTGAAAACACTGAGAAACTGGTTAGCAGCACTGAAGAACCCAAAAAGAAAATTGACACCTCTGTTTCCTGGGAGGCTCTAATGTGTATGGGTGGAGCCAAAAAGAGGACAAGAAGGACCTCTGATTCTGACGATGAGGAGACCAAGATTGATGATGAAATGCCTGCAGCAGTAGAAGGGGAGCAGGAGGGCAAAAATGTTGAGGCTACTATTGCCACTTCCCATGAGGCCGAGAGTGAAGGTGAAGGAGTTTCCTCTCCTGAACCTTTAACTGGCTCCCATGAGAGAGAGTCTGCCTGGGACACACTGAAACGCTTGGTTATGTCAAAGAATAAGGGCAAAGCTGAGGAGAAGACTGAGGAGAGTGCAGATCAATTTCAGTCAGACAGTGAAGTGTCAAAAGAGGAATCATCATTCTCTTTGAGAAAGTTCTTCCCTGGACGCAGGAAGAAGAAGGTTGATAAACAAGCCTCAGTTGAACATGGCTCAAGTGAGGAGGACTCTGACACCCCAGCTGTGGTTCCTCTCTCAGAGTATGAAGAGCAAGCTGAATCTCTTCCTGCTGAATCTCAACAGGATGAACCAGCAGAACCAGCAGAACTAGTTGAACCAGCTACAGTTCAGATTAAAGTGTCCACTGAAGATAGATCTCCTTCATGGATCCCAGCCAGTGTTGGAGATGTTGATGATACGCATGATCAGCTGAGTGACATCCCAGAAGAGGCAGAGAATGCTGCCACACCTAAGTCTGTTGACACTGACATTACAGAGGATGAAACTGAGGACCAGCCTATGCTCTCCCCTGGAGATCTGGGGAACAGAGGAAGGAGACTGTCCACAGCAGAAGTGAAGCCTGTAGCTCCAGCTCCAGCTGCAGAAACCACCCCTGTTCCTCAGGGACCTAAATCAGAGACTGCAGAGATTGTTGTGGAGAGTATACAGGCCCAAATAAATGAAGTTCCATTCCAAACATCTGTAACCGTTGAAGATGTGCCAGTAGAGGTAGCTACTGACAACACAGAGAATGAACCAGTAATTGATCATGCTGAGTCCAAGACAAATACCATCCTGGAGGTACACACTTGTAATGAGGCTATGGTGATCTGCACTGGCCTAGGAACCAAGGAAATCACCAAAGTAGCCCTGGAGAAGCCTGTGACCCCCGTTGTTGAGTGTGTCACTGTGATCCATGATGCTCTTGACACAGAGGTTTTAATGGAAGACAAACCGGCAAGCATGGAGGAGGCCATTGCTACAGAAGACCCAGTGCTTCAGGCCCAAGTGCACCAAGTGGAAAGTACTAAGCTTGAGCCTGCTGTTGAAAGTTTACAGAGTGAAAAACCTGAAATTGAAACTACCACTGAGGGCTATGAACCAAAGATTGAGAAAGCTGGGGAAGTCAGCACATTTCTTCTGTCTGAAGTTGTTCAGCCTACTGAGGATAAAGTTGAAAATCCTATTACACCAACATCTGAAAGCATTGTCAACAGTGAGATTGCAGAAATAACTGAACCAGCCATAGAAACCAAGGAAATAAAGACAGAAATAGCACAGCTGGCTGCCTCTGAAGAAATTACCATGGTTAAAGAGACAGTTCAGGTTATGACTGAAGAGATATCCTCGAACATATGCGAGAACACCATCACAGAAGGAGCTGAGTCAGACATCCCTGTAGCTGTACCTAGTGAAGAGGTTGCTGTTGTCGGAAAAACAGTGGTTCTTGTTGCCCCTCTTGGCCAGGAGTGCAACCAAGCGGCAACCAAAGAACCAGTAGTAGAAGAAAATGCCCCACTTTCTGACCCAGGTGATGAGAAACAAATCCAGGAACAGGAAAGGGAAAAGGAGGAAGTTACAGTTGTAGAGCCTGCTGTAGATGCTACCTTTGAAACAGCAGAGTTGGATGTCGATGCTGTCATTGAGAAGACTGACGAGAAAACAGAGGATGTGAAGGATGAGGTGGAGCAGGTCAATGTCATTGAGGAGCAGAGCATAGCAATTGCCCAAGCTGTTATTCAGGATGCCATGAATAAAGTGTCAGAAGCACCATCTGAACCCAAAAAGCCTACCACCCCTACTGCCCATATCCCAACACCAGAACAGGCGATAGAGACAATAGAAAAAGAGATAGAAATGGAGAAACCTATTATCAGTGGCACTCCTGTTGCTATCTCCTGTGAAGTACCTGCACCAACACCGAAGACACTTCATGTTGCCATGGAGATCATTGAAACAGTTCCAGAGGAGGTCACATGCAGCCTTGATGCCTCTGTGGAGGAGGAGAAGAAACCCAAAGAAGAATTGAAGCAAGCTATGGAGGTAAAAGAAAGTGAAGAAGTTGTTCTAGAAGAAGCCACAGAACTGCAGCCCGAGAGTCAGGCAGGTGAAGAGGTTGAACAAGTCAAGGAGGAACAGAGCAAAGAAGAGACAGAAGTTCAGGAAGTTGAACCAGCAGATGTAAATGAAAAAGCCGATGTATGTGAAGAATCACAATTAGAAACCACATCAGAGGCCCCTTCAATGGAGAAAGTGCCTGAGATCCATATGTCAGTCCAAGTGGTCCTGCAGGAAGCGAAGATAGTTGAGGATCCATCGGTGGAACAAGAGACTGCAGTGGAATTCGACAGCAATGGTCCTGTGGACTCTAACATCCAATCTGAAGCCACTAACGTAAAATCTGAGAGCTCCGCAAGTCAAGAACAAGGGTTAGACAGTCTACCTACATTGTTGGAAGAGCCTCAAATGACAGCTTCAGCAGAGGTTGCTGCTCCTGCCCTGGCCACAGAGACAGAGATGGAGAAAACACCATCAAAGTGTGCAGAAGTGATGGCGCAGGTGCTCGAGGTGATTGAGGAGGCTGTGAAGGAGATCGAGCCTGTTTCCACAGAGATCACAGCAGCATCATGAGCAGGTGAGACTGTGATCTTACAACAGTCACAAACTTTTTAAATTTTAAGATGAGCTTCTTAAAATGTTTAATTGAATTACTTTTTACTGCATTTTAGTATTATGGCAATAGCAATGGAACAATAAAGAATGAAAAATAGTTATTTTCAAAATTCCTTTGTTGGCCTATCGAAAAATCTTCTCATGCTGGCTTTTATTTTTAAAAAAAAAAAACATCAATGGGCTCTACTTTTATTAGTGGGCAGGGAGGGGATTTGCCCACTGGCCAGATGAAAAAGCTTTTGTTCGGGCTATGCGTAACCAAGGGACCTTTGATATCAAAGCAGGAATGCCGCCGTTGACCCTTTCCTTGTAGGCTGGGGTCTTAAAGGGAAGCGGTGTGTGAGGGGAAGATGAACTTGTGCTGAAAGACTGATTATGATTCCTTCTCTCCCTCCCCTGTTTTTCCTTTTATCAGAGGCTGACTATGAAGTCAAGAAACCATTGTGGGATATGCATTTGTTAGATTTAATTACAGTACCTCAAAGCTCAAGTTGTTTGGTGTTAAATATAACGTAACTCTGTACAAACCAGGGCCTTTTTGTTGTCAACGTTTGTATTATATTGTGTGACGATATGAATGTACTAAAACTGGATGTTATCTCACCTAAGTGATGGAGAGAGGAAGGAGAAAGAAGGTATTAAAGGACCATACCAGCCATTTTGCATGTTTGAGCCTAATATATTCAATTTTCATAAACGTAACATTACTGACAATCATTTCCCNTTTGCATGTTTGAGCCTAATATATTCAATTTTCATAAACGTAACATTACTGACAATCATTTCCCAAACCATACTACTGGAATGGTGAATTTAAAAAATTTTTTCCTACCTTCCAGACCGCCATTAGTTTCAGTTCATTCTGGTATGCTATTAAAATCAACTTGTTGATACTTAAAACATTCTTGAAATAGGTAATCCATCATTGCGAACAGCACATGTATTCAGGTTTTTTTGATGTTATATAATTTTAGCATCTAAGTGTAATAAAAAAATGCGGAGTGATCTGAAAATGTTTTCTGTTGTCAGTTCTTCACTACAGCACTTGAATACACCACAAGGAAGCATTTTCAGATCACTCTGCGCTTTTTATTGCGCTTAAACACTAAAATTACATGTTGTAGCTTTGAAAAAAACATGAATATATGTTTGCTCATGATGATGGATTACTTATCCCTGGAACGTTTCAAGTATCAACAAGTTGATTTTAATAGCGTACCACAATGAACTGAAACCAATGGCAGTCTGGAAGGTAGGNGTATCAACAAGTTGATTTTAATAGCGTACCACAATGAACTGAAACCAATGGCAGTCTGGAAGGTAGGGAAAAAAAAAATTTAATTCACCATTCCAGTAGTATGATTTGGGAAATGATTGTCAAACATTACGTTTATGAAAATTGAATATATTAGGCTCAAACATGCAAAGGGTCCTTTAAGCAGTCATGTAAATATGCAGCAGAGGTGAAAAGATAAGGAGAAATGGGAGACATGCAGAAAGAAGAAATGTTTTTACATGTTGAATCAAAAAAAAACAACAACTTTAAGGCGAATAAAGAAGGGGACAAACAGGAGGAGATACAAAGAAAAAAATCAATAACAAATAAAAGTGGAAATGAGAAATGAAAAGAAATTGAAGTGTCAAGGAAAACAATTGCAATTTTCACATACTACACTTCTCTTTGTGGATTTATTGACATATATATATATATATATATATATATATATATATCTATAGTATAATAAGCTTCCACTTTATCAATTTTATAGTGGATTCTATAATCTAGTATAGTAGCTCCTGTAATCTTCGGACAAATCAAAATATAATGTCAGCTCTCAGATGGTTTCCTGTTTCAGAGATTGATGCTGTTCTTAATGCGTGCCTCTTTTTACTTTGTCCAAGCCAGTGATGTGAGACCGATGTCTGGGAGACGAGCTGTCTGGACCGGCGAGTGAGTGACGAGGGAGAGAGAGCGATAGAAAGAGGCTGCTCCGTGTAACACGCTGAGACTGGGGCTCTGCCCCACCCTGCCCAGAAGGACTGAGTGACTGAGCAACAGCTCTGCCCTCCTCTCCTTTTCTCCATCCCGTGAACCCCAACCCCAATGCAGTCACAACAATGTGACATCCCACCACACACACACATACACACACACACACGTACACACACACACTCTCACACATGCCCCCCCCCCNCCCACACACACACACACAAGAAGCATCTGGCTTTTAATCATTGTGATGTATTTTCATTGTCTCAGTGACTTTCACTTGCCCTTGATATATGGGTGAGAGTCTGCATCTTGATTGAGTGTGTGTGTGTGTATGCGTGTGTCTGGGCATATGTGTGTTCATGCACATGTGTGTGTGTTTGTATGTGTTTAATAGTGAGTGAGATGGTGTTACAGTAGATGGCAAAGAGATGATGGATTATTATCTTGTATATTGTATTTATATATCAAGTATTCTTTCATTCACCCATACCCTTTGACTTTTTATTTTTTCATTTGTTTTCCTGATTGTTATTGTATTATATTTGAATTTGTTTCATCTTTTAAATTTCCATATTAAGGCTGACATACACTGGGTATTCTTTTGAGCAACATTATGGCAACCAATTTAAAGTTTGACGCGGAAATAGACAAACACAAAGTAAACGACTGTAAAGTTTATCTGAGGAACAAGAATTTCCCACATAACCAATTTGAGATTGTTGAGTATTCAGTGTTGCCTAAAAGTGCCCTGTGTATTGCAACCCTAATAGTCATATTCAGGATTATGTCACGATTATAACTAAACCATGGTACACGTGTGTGAAAACACTGATTGCAGACTGATAGGAGGGCAGAGAGTATGATGTAACACGCCACATTTGACTTTTAGACATTTTCTCTTGTTACATGATGTTTTCCTTCATTCTCCACACCACCAAACTGCTTCGTATAGATACGAAAAACAATCACTGCCTGATTTACTGTGAAAAATCATTGTTATTAAAGTATATCAGACAATTTCATGTGAAGACACAATAAAACACTATTATTCCACCCTCATCTGATCATGTGGCAGAGGTATTTGGTAAATGGTGTCATTTTAAAGGACACATAACCCAACATTTAACACTGGAAGAGTAATTAATGGGCAGTTATTACCAAAACACAGTATATTACTATTGGTGTGCAGTAGATTCATTTAGTATCATTACAGTAAATTTCACTCTTGATGGAAAGAAAATATGTTGATGCCCTCTGTTGCATAGAACGGGTAGTACACCCATATGTTTTCTCATTTCGACCAATGTAAATGACTTCAAATTTATGTTGTAACAAAGTTCATAAATAGGACAACGACCTTTTTGTTCATTCTGACATGCATGATTCAGTCTTACGCCAAGTCACAACATTGCATGGTACTAAAAAAGAAACAAAAATGCATTGTACTTGTAATTTAAAAGCCAAATTGAGTTGGGATAAATCAGGGAGTCATGGATTTTCCATTGCTCACAAGATGAGGCAGTCGTTCCATCCAATCAGCCGCTCCAATTCACTTGACTCATAAGATTAGTGCTAATTTAAAAATTTATTGGGAGACTGGGTGATAAATTTGGAATCAGCTTCAAACTTACTGGGACTCAGTTTTACCACCAAAGCCAACTACGGCTTACACTGGTATTTGTTTAAATCCAACCAAATTTGACAAACTCGACTGTATTAGTCTGATATTATAAGAATTAACTCCTATAATGATTAGACATGAATACAATGGCTTACATTTTTTATTAACATGTATGATGAAATGAGAGAAAGATGGTGGAACTGTAGACCACTTTACTTTGACTTTACTGCAGGCGTGTCACATGCTTAATACTTCCTTTATGTAAAAAGAAAGTAAAAAAAAAGAAAAAGACTGGGAAAAAAAGACTTCTGCTATTGTTGCTTAACGTAAAGCATTTAGCATTTAGCTCACTTTCAGTCCTCCCCTCTTTTTGTAACACACAATTAACTGTGAACCTGTTAAAATTTGTACAGATTGTTTACCTATGTACTTAAAATCATATTGTTTAATAATAACTAATAATCTACAGTCATTTAGCATATATTCATGTAGCATGGCCTTACTTATTTTATATTTTCAAAGCTGTTAATAGTAAGGATACAGAAACTTGCCTATATTTCATTCAATAAAGTTAAGAGAAAACTGGTATGTGTGATGTATTTAATACATACTTTATCATATGAAGACACTGTTTATCGAAGGAGTAAAGATGAGAGTTACCAGAAATACCACTTAGTGGATAAAAATAAATTTAGACAAAGCCTTCTCTATGAAAAGACATGTTTTTATTGTTCATTCTTCCATGAAAAAACAAAGTTGTTAACACAGAAAATGACGTTCCTGAGAACAGAATTATCAGAGTAGATGTCAAACAGGCTTTGGGGACATTGTGTGCACTCAAGTATCATGGGCTGGGCTCCTCGCTAATCCTGATTTTGGAGTTTTGATGAAGATTAGTGGACAGAAGAGACACATTTCTCATCTTCTTGAAATACTGAGAAGTTTCGACACATATACAACCCCCCATTCACTTACAAGAGTGGTGTGACTGAAAAAAAACAAGGGGAAAACTCAAGAAGGATATGGCCTTTCTCTGAATCTGCGTATATTTACGCAGAGAAGTGTCAGTAGTCTAATCGGAAAAATAAGCTTAAGAGACAAACAATCCTTCCCTATTTGACATTATAAAGCACTATGTGGTCAATGTTACTTTTAAACATTTGTGTTTTAATAAACTGAAATGTAATAGAATGCTGCTTCTGGCAAGGATGATTCTGTGATTGGTATGGGACCCCAACAAATTTAATTTTGTTTGGTACCATTCCCCTTCACTAGACCTGAGTAGACGTTAAGAAAAATAGCTCCATCTAGCCAAAAAATAAGCACATAGCAAGGAAGCAACAATTGCTTTGTATTTCCAAATGCAGTCAGTGTAGGTCTTTTCTACAGCACCAAAAATACACAATATCGGAATGGAACTCAGCTTCATCCTCTCAGTCCCGTAGTTAATGGGAAAAAAAAAAAAACTGAAAATATTTTTTTACAGCAGACAAAATGAAATTAAACTGCTTGTCAGTAATACAAAGACCTCAAATTAATTACAGACAAATATGCATATTTAATATACTAGGGATGGGCATTATCCATATTTTCACCAAACAAATTAAAGGACAAAAGGCATCAGGCATAATTAATTTAACCTTAGTCTACATTTAAAACAGCTTCTTATGATATATATTAATTAGTATTGTGTAGCTCAATTAGCAATGCTGAAAAGTTATGTTGCACCAAGTCTTGTGACTTAATAGTTTCAAGTTTGTAAACGAGAGATACACACTAGTATGTGCTGATAAATTTGAGATTTTTGTTCAAAAATTATTAGTTAAATCAGGAGGTGGAGTTTTTCCAAATATGCATTACTTTAGATATGTATCATCTGGATTTGAAAAATAGAAAAGATAAATAGGCTGAACAAGCTGTATTGTACTGGTGAAAAGTTACTGAAATACTTTACATGTTTAGGTATAAAACATTATATTCCTGCCACGTCTTCACATTTATTGGACATCTATGTAATCAGTAGTAGAAAATGACTTCCTTATTACCTCAAAGCTGCGTCACTTAAAATTAGAACATAAAGCTTCTTTTATAATCCCATAAAACTCGTTCCCGCCTGTGTTTACATGACCTTTGACTGTCTGGGGAAACCGCCCAAATCTTACTACTCTAAACCTCTGAATATATTTGAACATGCTTTCCTATTATGTAATGACTATTTATTTTGTCCTGTTTGTATACTGTTAAAGAACAAACAGAAGAGGGACTTTTTTAAAAAAGTACAAAAATTATTTCACTTTGCATAAAATGAGTTAAAAAAAAAAAAAAGGCCTTTAGCACAAATTTGTAAAAAGAGGAAGAGAGCATAATATGCTGATTGAATCAATTAATTACAGTACTCTGTAACCTCGGCTATTTTTAAAAGTTCAATGTTATTAAAGATCCTTAAGAAACATACCATCAATTTATCACGCCCACCCCAATACAAAACTTCACTATACCAAATAATTCCTACTTTGAAACTATTTGCCTACTAATATACAAACACCTTTTTGAGATAAACTTTGTAAATATAGCACTGTATAAAATCTGAAATCATGTCAAACAAAAATTAAAGGGCCATACAGGCCATTTTGCATGTTTGAGCCTAATAAATTCAATTTTCATGCATGTTAAGTTACTGACAATCATTTCCCAAAGGATAAAACTGTATTCCAGCTTTCCTGCTATTTTGCAAAATCTCTTAACCTTTCAAAATCAAATATTCAAGTGATACACCCTTAAAAATCAATGTTTCGCCTGCTAATAGTTAAGCAGCCTTATGAAGTCATGGTCGTTGAAATTTTTCCGCAAATGCAGGTCTTCTTTTGGGACTATATTCCCCGGTGGAGGCATACATTCACTCCGTGCATTTTATTGCACTTAAAAGCTAAAATTACGTAACTTCTAAAAAATCCTGAAAACACGTGTTGTTTGCAATGATGGATTATCTGTCCCCAGAATGTTTCAAGTATCAACAAGTTGATTTTAATAGCATACCAATTACTGAAACCAATGGTGATCTGGAAGGTAGGAAAACATTTTTTAATTCACCATTCCAATAGTATGCTTTGGAAAATGATTGTCAGTAATGTTACATGTATGAAAATTGAATATATTAGGCTCAAACATGCAAAATGGCCGGTATGGTCCTTTAAGGGCTTTTAGGAATAATTCAGGCAAATTATATAATGGACAAGATGTACAATATTGCCGACAGCTCTCTTCAGGATATGTGTGTATGGATTAAAATTAAAAAGGTGAAGTGAAAAATGAAAAAGATAAACATAACCAGATAAAAACATCCACTCTTGCTCTAGGGTTTCTGTTTAAAGTCTTGCACGCCCACACAGATGTTTTCAGGTATTTAGGCTGATCAGACAGGTTAGGTTAAAGAAGAGTTTAGCTACAATGGACTTTTGCTAAGATCAAACTCAAAATACTTGTGTACAACCAAACAGTTGGAACAAACATATTAGGAGAGTCACAGCAATGTCAATCAAACATAGCCTATACACACCCACACAGTCCTGACAAGAGGTCTAATAAGCCAAAATAAGACATCTGTGTGGTGTGCAGGGCCTTTAATCAACAGCATCTGGACATGAGAATGAGATGAGATACAGTCACTTAGAACAGGCAAAAAATGGTGCAAAATAAAGGATGGGTGC
This sequence comes from Lucifuga dentata, assembly GCA_014773175.1. Lineage (NCBI taxonomy): Eukaryota > Metazoa > Chordata > Actinopteri > Ophidiiformes > Bythitidae > Lucifuga > Lucifuga dentata. The sequence continues at coordinate 340,763 of VXCM01000071.1, read as the reverse complement.
ATCAGAAGGATGTCAAAAATGGCCATTACATTGCATTTCAGGAAAATCATTCTGCTGAGCTACAACTCCAAACTACTGGCAAATGGAAGTCATGAGGACTTTCCTGCATATAGGGTGTCTTCTCAAAAAGGAGAGCAGATTAATTCAGGACTGTTTAACTGGAATATATAACTCTGTACTTGATCTGGAGAATTTTCCTCTCCTTTCTGGCCATGAAGCAACAAACCTTCTATGCAAATGTTCAAGGAATATTAATTTTTAGTTCATCTTTCTCTCCTTCAAATCAAGTTTAGCATATGACATCTGACTTATCTCACAGGATGCCTCCTCCGGAACTGCCTCAGCTTCCTCTTCCTTTTAAACTGAAAGTCTGTCTGCACGGCATGACCACAGTTAAACGGTAAATCCAAACAGGAACCTATGTGGTGGGGCATGTGTGCGTCTCGAATGTACAACATCAACACGATGTGATGAGATGAAAACAAGCAACAGCAATTTCCACTTTCACTGAAATTCGACTTAGCCTAAGTCAAATGCCATGTTCCACTTTAAATAAAGTTGGATTAAAACTCCAAAGATAATTTCCGGATATGTACTTTCAACTTTTTTCAATGCTTAGCAGAGACAAAAGAGTTACAAAACAGAATTACCAAAGACATCAACAGCATAAAGAATCAGCTGAAGCAGATTGAGAGCCTCCATCATACATACCCTGACTAACATTACCTTTAGCTTACCTATTAATCATAATTTAGAAAATAAACACATATGTTAAAAAAAAGAAAAAAAAAAACAACAAAAAAACACAGATGTGGCACTACTCNTAAACACATATGTTAAAAAAAAGAAAAAAAAAAACAACAAAAAAACACAGATGTGGCACTACTCCACAAAAATCTCCTCAGTCTTTACAGGTGCTAGTGGAGTTCCAGAGTTGGACAAATCAGAGCCTTCGTCTTTGGAAAACTCGTCACGTTGGAGCAGCAGGCTTGGCCCTGCGTTTCCCTGCAGCCCCGCTAATGCGCCCTGCGTGAAGCACAGGTGTTTGATCACCTCGTTGGGACTGGAGAAGGTGGTCTCGCAAATATTACACTTGTAGGGCTTTGATGAGCCCAAGAACAGCGTGTCCATCTGGCTGCTGTCGTCGCCAGCGGCGCACAGTTCCATGCTCTGTCGGTCGACCATGGTGTACGTGTCGGCGCCCTGATTCAGGCACACATGGCGGGCCGCCTGGTTGGCGCGGCAAAAGCTTTTGCCGCAAGCACTGCATTTGAATGGCTTGCCCGTGTGAATGTACATGTGTTCGCGCCAGTGACTCTTCTGAATGAACTTGCGTCCACAGGTGGAACACTCGTATTTCCTCCGTTTCACCTCCCTGTCCAAGTCGGCGCTCTCCAGGTTGTCAATGTCTGCGATGTCTGACGGAGGAGGCGTGTCTGCCTGAGAATTCAACCCTCCCATCCCCCAGCTGGACACGGTCATCTCTGCTCTGGGAGAGTCTGAATTGGTAACTGAGACGGGCGTTTGCTCGCTGTCACTGATTATCTCGATTGCTGTAGCGGCAGACAAGTGACTCGACTCAGCCTTGCTACCCTTAGAAACCCCCTCTACCTCTAACGTGTTCTGTTCTGCGACCGTGACGGGGGAGAGCGCACCGCTGGGCTGGGACAGCGTCTGCTGAATCGCCTGGGTGTGCTGCAGGAGGTGCTCTCTCAGCAGGCTTCTCTGGTTGAAACGGCTTCTGCACAGATGACAGGAGTAATACTTCCTGAAGGAGGCACTCCTCTTCATGATGCTGGGCTTTACGTGGAGGATGGCGTTGGATGAGGAGCTGTCTAATACGTCAGTTCTCCCCATCTCAGTCGCAGGCTGGAGGCCACTGGTTGAGGCCTCACCGTCTCTGGGGGACAAGGCTAACTTGGACAGTAAGGAATTTGTGTTCAAAGCCGTAGGAGCTGGCGAGGACAAACATTTCCTCTCTGAACTGAGCTGGTCCATATCAAAGGGCGAGGATGGCTGGCGTCGAGCGGGCAATCTGGCTGACAGCGACACCTGCTGGTCAGAGATCTGGATGCCATAGAGGGATGTGGAGAGGTTGAGGCTCTGCTCAGGGTGTGAATACAGCGACTGGCTGGCTTCCTGCAGGAGCGGGTAGGCATGCAGGAATCTGACCCCTTGCTCCAGCCGCGCGGGGTCGATTATCTGGGGTGCCAGCTTGCCCGTATACATCAGGTTGAGGAGGTAGCTGAAGATGTCCGGCTGTATGTCAGCAGCCTTCAGGCGTACACAGTCACTGAAAAACAGAGAAATGGCAAAATATGGTATGAGGCGATGCTACAGTTCCATAACTTGATCGGCACAAAAGGACAATGAAAACAGAACTGATTTTATTAACAAACTTTGCTCCTAGTTTCTTTGTTACATGAGTAACATTTAACCCATGTGCTCCACTGTAGATATAAAACAGCCTTCTATGATTGAGACCATAATTTAAAATCAACATAATGGTGCCTGTAAGTTTTAATATCAGAATTCAGTGTTGGGCGTTATCCTCTGATATGTATTTTAGTTGCTACTGAGCTCAGGTCCTACTGTACCTGTCCTGGTGAATGAAGAGCATTCTGAAGTAGTTGGAGAAGGATGCGAGGACGGCTTTGTGGGCTTTGAAGAAGACGTCTCCTATAGCCACCGTGCAGTCGCACAGGAAGCCAAACTCTCTCTGAGCATTCAGCTGCTGCAGCAGGATAAGACCATGGTTGGCCAACTCCATTCTTCAACCTACACAAAGCGCACACAAACAAGTAGCAACCAGTTTCCTGTCTGGAAGGAGACCAGAGTTTACTGTGACCACAAAGAGTCACGCTGACAGCAGTGAGCTAACATCCTTGTAAAGACTAACTTCACAAAACAGCGAAGAATCGGTTTTGTGACAATGGAGACAATTTGTTCATTATCAAATATCACATGCAAGGAAGGCAATTAAATGTATGGCTTAACAAACCAAATAAAATAAAATAAACTACAAAGGAGATAAAAAATTCAACAAGACATAAAGCTTAATTACGGTTATTTGCCAACTTGAAAGCAGCTCCAAAATGGAAACCTATGAAAACTATTTGTAAATTCAAATTTCTTTCAGGAAAACAGACACGGGCAATATTCCTGCTCAAAAACTAGTTTAACAGATAATTTTATAATCAATGATATCAGCATTTGGGCTGATTTCTGCCTTAACAGTCTTTCAAGTAGCATTTGATGGGAAATAGATTAACATCTTTGTAGGCCACTTCTGATAATTTCCAGATTTCCAATCTCAAGGGATATTGAGATGGTCAGCACTAACATGCAATATAATTACGTAACACTGTCTGATTTCTAGCACAATATACACACACACACACACACACACACACACACACACACACACACACACACAGAAGTCTGAAAAGTAATCTAATTGTTATCAGGGAAGTAGCACAGACCAGACTTAACAATTTAAAGCAAAAGAATTTATAGTTTTACTGATGCTAAATCCATCACACACACTGCTATTTTTATTCTTTATTCCAGCTTTGCAGACATTTGCTTTAACCATAGACCTTGCAGGAGGATTCAGAGAGACGTCCTGAAAACACAGTCGGATAAAGAAGATTTGATCACTTCATCTCTTGCCTATACGATCAAAAGCTTTGAGGAATTACTGCTCTGCGTGAGCCGAGTCTAAAGAAAGCCTCCAAACTCAATCTCAAGGGACATTTCAGGGACCTGTGCTTTCTGCTGACCAATGAGATGACTGTTGCTGACCTCAAAGGTCAGCGAAGGACTGAGAGGGCTTCGGGCCATCACATGATCAGGGTTATGGGTGTCGACACACATTCCTAAGGCAGAACTGGTTCTACCCCCTTCCAGTTGAGAATGGAAACAGCCTGTGGGCAGCGTGAATCTCCTTTCTCCGACACGCAGCCAAAAAATACAACATGACAGAAGACGATGAGCACTTCAGACAATTTTCTAAAGATTATCAGAATTTTGCATCTTTGCATGTGCCACGGTTACACATCAAGCTGACTACATGTGCCCTTCTGCATCCTCCAGCATGAACACAGTAGCAGGAACAGTGATGGAACATATCAAACTCATTGCTGCAGGCCAAACCTGCAGCGTTCTCATTGCTACTCACACTCCCTGCCTTGTAAACAATCCCATGAGACTATTATATATATATCTTTCTAGTGTAGTTTGCATTTGAGTAATTTACTATGTTGCAGTTGCTTCATCACAGCTAACCATCTAATCTAACTATACAGGCAGAAATCTCTGTCTGTCTGTGGCACCAATATCTCTAGAACCCGCCGCCACTGTATGAAGTTTATATTTGGCAGGTTTATTGCTCAGGACCCAAGGACGTGCAATGTCGCTTGTCAAGTTATTTGGATGAGCAATTCTTGAATTGAGCTGTGCTGGTAAAAAGTAGTCCACGCGGCAAGATACGCTCCAGGCACGGTAGCATATGCTCCCCATGTGGCACCATATGCTCCGGTCCAGTGCCAATGTCTCAACCAGACCCTGTACAGCAAACAAAGCTAGCTCACGAGGATGTGCAGAACAAAATTATGGCAGGCTGTGGCGCACACCATAAAGTCCAGAATGTTCTGAACAGGCATGTTTTGAACAGGCATTGCACTAGTAACTATAAAAAAAAGTCAATGGTCAATACAATCCAAATGGATTTACAAGTGTTCTTGATAAATGTGGGTTACCTTATTAATGGTATGATTATGGAGATTTTAACAGGGAAAACAGGAAATGAAACATCAAATTTCAACTTAGAGATACAGTTCTGTAGGTATGGCACAATATGGTACATAACTCAATTATTACACAGTATTTAAGACTGAATTTGTGTTTGAAAAGCATTGCAACTAGGCTCAATCCTGTGGCTTTAACGTGACCAATTCAGGCATGTTATCCATCATATTTCAATCTCACATAATACACACTTATTTTCTATGTAGCAATATGCAATTTGTTTGACAGATAATTCTACGCTTGTTTGTTTTACTTATGGTACAAATAATGTAACTCCCGGTAATTATAAGTGTCAAGTGTGGTTAAGTTCGAAAACTCTTTAATATTACAAATATAAAGAACTGAACCAACTTGTACGGATAAAATGATTACTTTTTTCAGTGTCTGGCTCTTTTGTATATGTTTGCCCCACTGAAAACAAATATAAAGGTTGATGTTTATCGTCTTTCTTGTGTTTGTAGCTTGTTTTTATATTACAATTTATTAAACAAGGAATAAAAATGAATAGATTTTCAAGAATGAAGCACCGCCCCTGATGGAGACACGTGGAAGAGTTACTTCCGTAGTGCGCTTTTCTGTTATTCTGAATATACGCTACAAAAACAACCTGCGTGGAAAGCTCGTGAGAGAAGCAGCCGAGCTTAACGGAGAAAACAACGTAATAAAGGTAAAATAAGTAAATACATAAATAAATAAATATTCCGCAGAATATTCTACAAAGCTGCGGAGAAACAAAACGAGCGCGCCTGGACTCCTGCGCGTGCCTCGGGTCTCTCGGTTGCTAGCGCGAAGAAACGGAAACATGCACGCGCGATTATGTGTATGTACACACACGTATACACATATACACACAGATACACACGTATACACGCGCGCGTAAGGGGGATGGGGTTGGTCACGAAAGCGTTTCTTTTAACTTCCCCGTGACAATTACAGTTAACCAAAGCGTACGTAACTACGTCCATACCGTAAGTGTAGCGGTAAACGGAAAGGCTAAGTACGTGTGATTACCAGTACCTGTGCTCAGTGTAATTTCGTGGATTTTGCCGTGTCGCCGTTGCTTGTTTGGTACCGGGGACTGTCCGTCCTTTGGGCTCCCAGCTTTAACTGATCCTCGCAAACGCAGCATTCGTTGACGGCGGAGAGGGTCGTCCGTCGGTGTTTTCCGGTTAGGGGTTTTACGTTACAATCACATGACTCTGGTTTTANCGTGAATTTCCCGCACTGTGTAACCGCCGTGACACGGAGCCGTGTGGCCTACAGGTTTTTGACTGCCGGTGAGCTGTAACATTGTTAGCAGCTACGTTGACTCTATGAATAGTTAATCATTCCGTCTGATCCGTTAGCGGCCCGTTAAACATCAAACCGATGTGTGTGTGTGTGTGTGTGTGTGTGTGNTAGCGGCCCGTTAAACATCAAACCGATGTGTGTGTGTGTGTGTGTGTGTGTGTGGGTGGGTGTGACCGTGTGTTTGCGTCGTTGTCCTCATCCCCACCCATGCTGACAAATAACGAAAATAACGTTGCTTTGCCGCATTTTCGGTTAAAACTGATGTGCTACGTCTTCAATAAGTCATAGGGAAATTTGTAGGCTACATATCAAAGTCTGATAATGATATTAATATATTTTCATAGATAAAAACTTTAGTATGGTCATTAAAAAATCAACTTTTCTCTTTTAAATCCTACATAATTAGTAGTTGTGTGGTATTATGACTAAAGTAAGATAGAGAATAAAATCCCATTGTAAATTTGCATTGGTTTGTGCATTTATGTAAAAATATTTTTTTTCAACAACTTTTGCTAACAAAATTAATTCTGCTAGTTATTGCTGGTTTGTTTAATAATTTATCATTTTTCCTTTCATGAATAAAGGTTTAGTTTAGGCCTTAAGTGAAAAAATAATTTACCTCTGAAAATTATACATGTGACTGATTAACAGAAAATAACAGTAAAAACAGTTTTAATAATGCATAGATTATTACAGTTTTAATAATGGATACATTTTTGTCAAGTAAAAAAGTCAGATATTTGCTGGTTCCAGCTTCTCAAAATTGAGGATTTGCTGCTTTTCTCCGTTTATATAAATGTAAAATTAAATTTCATTATGCAGTTTAAGTGTTGTAACAAGAAAATAAGAGAATTGAAGAGGACCTTTGGGACCCTGGGAAGTTCTGACAGGTCTTTATCTCTTTTTTTTTTTTTTTTTTTTTTTTTTTTTTGACATTTGATAGATATTAATCCAGAAATAATCAATAAATAAATGAGAATAATGTAACCCTTAATTACAAATATTCTGTTGAAGCCTTCTTTTCTACTTGTGTGGTAAAAAATACATTCTAAATTATAATCATAATTTACACATTATCAACGGTATACCTCCCAGAAATGGGGGTGCACCTTTTAATCTGTCTTCAGGACCATAACTGCAATAAAACAATGTGAGAAATTTGTGATCTAGATTGCATGTGTTCAGTTTTTAGAGGACAGATTTGATTTACGTTTGACAATGGCGTTTTACAATTGGCCTGATGGGAAATCCGAATGTGACAGGAACTGTGGATGCCTGTCCATTCTGGTTTACTGGTCTAGAACGCCACTCCCACTGACACCCCATGTCTGACACATGATCCAGCCTGTGTTTGACCATTTAAACCACACTAAATTGGTCATACGTAAATAGTGGGTTGTTTTTGTTTAAGCAGGATCCATGTTCATAATCTTAGTTTGTACCCTCTGTTAAACACAGTGACTGTGACAGATTTTTGTACACAGCAGACAGTGCCATGATCTGCTTTTTTGGTCAGATACTGCTTAACTTGACATGATTCAAGGATAAATGTTATGTTCATTTTTTTTATCCTTAGGTTACACAATTGTCATGTACTTCTATATTGGGGTTCCTTTTAGTTTTTTGACCTCAGCAGGTTGTTGCCTGTCAAAAAAGCCTGTTAAATGATAATATCAGTTGGCTCTCGGAAACTCATACGTGATCTTTGACCAGAGAGAGGGAAGTACTGTACGTGTAGCGAGAGGGAGCAGAGGTCTTGGAAATGGATCGCACCCAAAACTAGGCATTGCCTGTCCGGAGGCACAGGAAATGTAGGAGGATCCTGTCACAGATGCAGCATACAATGTGTTGTTTTTAAACTGTTAAATTTCTAAATTTTAATTTTAATTATATTATCTTTGAGTGCTGTTTTTTTATGTACAGTCTGGGGACTTGTTGGGGAAGAACATTTCACTGTAGTGATGTACTACTGTATGTGACTAAACTTCATTTACTCATCAGATCTTCACTTGCCTGATGTGGTGAGCTGGCGGATATTGTCTTAGTCTAAACACCAGTTTTTGACAGACCCATTGTCAGGGATTACATTTCAGTCTTCAGGCAAAAATATATGAGACTGTAGAGAACATCTTTGATGACAAGAGGGCCAGGAGAAAATGAGAAGTTGGAGTTTTAGCTCAGTGAAAACACTTGCTGGACAGGCAGAGAATGAGAAGGCAGTCTGCATGTAAAAGAAGAATGGAGTCATGGAAGGAGGCAGAAATATCTATGAAACATGGAATGGAGTCTTTACTCTGTGCTGACAACAAACAAGAGACTTCAGATCTGTTACTGTCCACATCTGTACTGAGACTAAACAGCTGATAGAAATGTTGGCCTGTGGGAATACAGAATGTTTCACAACAAATAGAGAAGAGCCTCTCTGACGCCATGTTTGTGGCAGATATGACAGCAGAACAAAAGCACATTTATAATGCAGATAGGCCCACAGCAGGGTTGTAATTGAAAGAAGCAACATAAGGTCATCTGTTATCCCTCTCATTCAGGTTTGAAATCAATATATTTTGATCAGTAAATTTTTGTTTTAACAATAATATTCAATCACTAGGTCAAAGTACTGACACNCCCCCGAAAAACTCATTCAAATCAGTTCCAGACTGGACTTTCACATGACCGCCCTGTCACTTATTTCTACTAAATTGATTTTTCCTGCAATACAACGTGTATTTTTAAATCAAACAACACAGTCTGCATCAAATTGCTGAAAACATACAGTGAGGATGTGCATCTGATGTGACCAATTCTGACGCCACTGCACAATTTCAAGTGACTTTAAAAATAACATAGGTCATGTATTCAGTCGCTCAAAAAATATACTGTTGCAGGAGTGTGTGTGGTGAGCAGAAACACCTGTTTAAACAGGGCCTTTAACGTTAAAGTCTCGCCCTCCCCCCCCCCTTCGTTCATGGCCTGTTTGGAAACCGGAGTGGTGAGTCACTCCGCTCGGTTTAGAAAAACAGATCCGGCCAGGCTGGGGCTGAGTGGGGGAAGGGAAGGGAAGGTGGATGAATACCGGAGATGGACACAGCTGGACACCCACTCCCAAGGACACTGCGGGACCCCACATCCTGACTGCTGGGTTCCCATAGTGACGGGGACTGATCTGAGAGAGAGAGAGAGAACCAGGATTAAAAGAACCTTTCCACCTTCATACTCTGGGAAGGTGGATAGGTGATGTTCTTAAAAAGATGATTTTCTTAAAAAGAAATGAGTGTAAGGAGCCCATACAGTTCCCAGATCCCCCAAAAGGGGATAAACATGATGTCATGCCTGTCTGTGCTGTGGTTTTGGCCAGGACTGTGACTTAACTCAAGCATAAAGGGGGAAGGTGGGATGTGCATGCAATAGCTTGATGAGAGACGCATGCTTATGTTGTGTTTAATTCCAGCTGTTGTAAAATATGTAAGAAGAACAAGGAATATTTTCCATGAAAATAGACCTAATGGCAAATCAACAAAGTCAATAATCATAAAAAATTTAATTAAATAAAAAAAAGGGTTAGGGTTAGCAAATACCAGTGTGAATATTTTAGCATAGACTATAAATATATTTTAAGCTAACATACATGTATAACGTATGCATACTGTAATACGACTGCTATTATAGTAGCCTATTTTGTTGATCACACCAGAACCTCACACAACCCCTCCTCCACCTCTTCCCGCCAAAAAGCCTTAGGGGTTCGAAATCTGACCTTTCCAGATTGGGATACAATGTCTCCATGACAACTGTTGCCCTGGACAACAGGGGATGACCCATTGATGCCATTTTTTTTTTAAACAACATATAATGACAAAGAACTATCAAACATCCAAGTACATAAAGAATATAGAACTCTATATACTAAGGTATATAGAGAAAGAACACACAGATTCACTATAGTTTTCACATAAATGCAAAGGGACTGGTTTAAATTTGCCAGATAAAAAAACACATTAACAATTGTATTTTACAAGCCTAAAGTACGTAACAACATTCTTGGCCTCTATTGTTAAATTTTTATGTATAGTGAGCAATGTTTCTCTCCAGAAAACTATAGTGAGTTTGTTTGGGATATATTAAAAAAAAAAAAAAAAAAAAAAAGATATTCTACTGAAACAAATTGAATAGGTTTTTGTAGTTTGAATTTCTTATATCTACTCACATTGAAAATATGCTTAATTCTTCTCAACTCATTGTGCCCAGTGTAACATCTCATCAGCTGAAGAATACCAGTGGAAATAGCGATTACAACAATGCTTTATTCTGTATTTGTAACAGGAAGATTTTACATCTGAAAACTTCTGCATAACTAAGAATTCGGATCTTATCACTCGTGATAAATGTTCAGGTTATCATCCTGCAAGGAAAATTGCACATTTCTACTCACATTTCTACTCATGTTGCAAATTAAGCGTAAGTTTCTTAGAGCCTCATTTTGAAGCTTTTAAGGCTAAAAACAGCCCAGGACAAATTACGCAAAATTAAATAACTGGACGATATATAAATGTAGTCAGAATAGCACAAGCACATGCCTACACTGCAGTTATCATTTTAACCGCTAGATGGAATCATTGCATCCTAAATAATCCTCACATTAAAAGGAAGTCAGGAAAGAAAAAAAAATCAAATATTTGTTTTCCGAAAAATTTGCAGACAAACTTTGTTAGTAATCTGCTCTGCTTCGTAATACAGTGAACAATAAAATGCATGTGACTGTCAAGCATATCAATTCTAATTATCAGTTCCTGTGTTGAAATTTATATCAATAAAGTTTCAGTTTGAATGTTCTGACACTGCAACGATGATGGCGGCTGCTCAAACCGTACACGGGGTTCCTGTTTCTCTGTCTGGAAGTGTGGTTGGGTATGTTGTCAGCTGCTTTAACTACTTTGATCCCATCTCAAATATTGCAAGGAACTACACCACTGTATTAAAGTCTCTCCCCTTTTAGAACTGCCGTGTCCAAACTAAAAGTAGCATTAGCTCAGTGCTAACAGGAATTTCATAGCACATCATTGCACAAGCTGAATGACATTTTGAATGATTAGAAGGCTATAACTTATCTTGCCCCACATTTATTTATTTATTTATTTATTTTTATGCTGTTACATTAATCTGATTAAATATGAGCTGACGATCTGAGTGCAATGCGGAATTCATACTGATCGGTTGTGACGCCCACTCCATGGTCAACATTTTGATTCAATAAAGGCGTCTGTTTAAAAAAAAAAAAAAAAGCATGGTGCTTTTGGAGTATGACAGAAGTAGTCTTTCAATCAAACAGGCGACATTGAAGTTAGTTGTTATAAGTAACTCGTTACTTGGGGGTATCTAAGTTACTTTGTATCATGTTACGTACAAGACACCTTATGTTGCATGACGCTACTTTGTACAACCTTACTTTCCAAGTAATATTACTTATGGACTTTGACAGCAACGTACTTTTTATAGCCTTATACTTAACTCACATCACTACTCTGTAAGTAACTAAGTAAATTCTTATGTAGTGAGTAATGGCTAATATGTTTTGTAGGGAGTAACACATTACGTTAGGGCTGACGCAGTAACACACCACACGACCTTACTGTGCCGTATTACTTTGTATCGTGTTACTCTGTTATTTAACCATGTAACCCGTCGGAGGACCTTAAGGAGGATCACATTACTTTATACTGTACATTGTTACTTTGTAACAAATTACCTCATTGGTGTGTACCATGTTACTCTCTAAATAACACAATATTGCGTTATTTAGTAACACATTAGGCTAACATTGCAATATGCCATATAAGCAATATGTAAGTAGAAATGTGTGCAGTGTGTAAGTAGAAAAGTTAATATTTTGCTAATTGGCCAGCTAGCTTACTAGTCTAGTATTATACTACACACTTGCCTGTATTAAGAAATGCTACTATAAAGTATGGTTATTGGCTATCTCATCCCTTCAGGTCATTTGCTTATTTGACTTTAAAAGATAGATTACCAACCATCCTGACCAAGGTCATTGACACAATCCATCGCAACAAAAACAAGTTTTTTGAAGAATATGGAGAGGTAAGGATGGCTATTGACTTTTCTACATTAATTCAAGGTGTTTGCCTAAACTACACTAAATCCATTAGTCACATTCATTAATGCAGACTGGCTTTTATTTTCTCTGTGTATTTTAATATAGGAGGGTGTCCAAGCAGAGAAGCAAACAATTTCTTTGCTGTCCAAAATGAGGAATGAACTGCAGACTGACAAGGCAGTACTAGTTCTGACAGACGGCTTGGGAGACATGGACTCCTGGAACCAGTACCTTCAGAGACTGCAAGGAGACCAGGATTCTGTCAGCTGGTTCAAGTCTCCGTGGCTTTATGTGGAGTGTTACATGTATCGCAGGATACAGGAGGCTCTCTGGCTCAAGTGAGAAGCATATTTTCCTGTGCAAGCTATTGTAGTCCAATTTCCTACTTGAGTATGCTGCTTTGCAGAATCACACAACAAGTTGTCTGGTTAAGAGAAGTAACAACAAAGTAAATGTTTTATTTCTGCTTTTATTGCAGTCCTCCCATCAGTGATTTTGATGTCTTTAATGAGGGAAAAACTCAGAGCTTCTTTGAATCCCAGCAGGCTACAATGGCCTTATGTACATACTTGGGGAGCATCAGTAAGAACATGGAAGAGCTCTCTAGGAATCAGCTGTTTGAGCACTTTAACAAACTACTACAGGTCAGTACTTTCCATCCCTTACTGCCAGTAAAACCTTTTCCTCATGAAAAGTTTAATCAAAGACATTGCCCAGATTTAATTTCCTTTGCTTCTTGGACTAAATGAAACTTGATATACAGTATATGACTATGGTTCCCATCCCCATCCACCCTATCAAGATGTTTGGAGTAAAAATGCTCTTCAAAAGATATGTATCTTATGCATTGTTCATTCATCAGTACGCAGTCACATATATTATATGGGTCTTCACAGGTGTCTCTGTGGGGGAACAAGTGTGATCTATCTATCTCTGCTGGCCAAGAGAATGCACAGAAGACCAGTCCCATAGATTCCCTCACCAGTTTACAACCTTTCATCTTGCTGGATGACACCAACATGGTATGGTCAACTCTTATTTCTGCTCAAAAGCCAGGACCCTCAGGAAGAACAACCTCAGGGAGAGTGGACATTGTTTTAGACAATGCTGGCTTTGAACTAGTCACCGACTTGGTCCTAGCTAGCTTCCTCATCTCCTCCGGCCTTGCCCGTGAAATTCATTTTCATGGTAAATCATTCCCGTGGTTTGTCTCTGATGTCACAGCAAATGATTTTCAGTGGACCATCAAGCAAGCCCTGAGTGTTAATCACAAGTGGATGTCCAAGAGCGGTGCCCAGTGGCAGACTTATGTGAAGGAAGCTGTGTGGTCCTATCATGATCATGCATTCTGGACCCAGCCCCATGAGTTCTGTGACATGGCAACTGATGCTCCTGATCTGTACACAACCCTGCAGGGAGCAGACCTGGTGCTGTTTAAAGGTGATCTCAATTACAGGAAGCTGACGGGGGATAGGGACTGGGATCACACAGTGGGATTTGACACCGCATTGCGAGGTTTTGGGCCCGCACCGCTGTGCAGCCTGAGGACTCTAAAGGCCAACGTTCAGGTTGGTTTGCAGCCAGGCCAAGCGGAGAAACTCAGCTCTGAATGTCCAGACTGGATGACCAATGGCAAGTATGCTGTCATCCAGTTCTACAGTCCACACTTAGAACATTAAGATTGCTGGCTGGATGCATGATTGTCATACTAAGCACTAACAAAAGCAAGAGCTATCTCAAGCCATAAGAGCATTTAGTTATATTAGGTTGGTGTCTTTGTTCCCTATTGTTGATTAGCACTTTGTCATGTTAAAATAAATAAAATCGCAATAACAGGAAAGAATCTTACTTTTGTTTTCCATCTCATACCATAGTTATAATTTCAGCACTTTCAGATCAAAAATGACCCCTAAGATTTGACCAAAACAAAGTTCTTCACATTTACTTTTTTTCATATGGTAGGTGGCAAAACAGAAGTAACTTATGTGTGATATGAAATGTATTGATTGCTGATGTTAACATGTAGACACAGATGCTCCAAAGTTGCGTTGAAATTGATAGGGCTTTATAAGGGCTGTATAACTCTCTGTCTTAGTATATTATTAAAGCAGCAATTTTTTTTCTTTTGCAAGGAGGAGGATGGAGGAGAACAATAATGAACTTAAAGGACCATACTGGCCATTTTGCATGTTTGAGCTTAAAATATTCAGTTTTCATACGTTACGTTACTGACAACCATTTCCCAAAGGATAACACCATATTTCAGCTTTCCTGATATTTTGCAAAATCTCTTAATCTTTCAAAATGAAATAGTCAAGTGATACACCCACCTTAAAAATCAATGTTTCACCTGCTAATAGTTGCACAACCTTATGAAGTCATGGTCATTGCAATTTTTCAATAAACACAGGTCTTCTTTTGGGACTATATTCTCCAGTGGAGTCACACATTCACTCTGCTTTTTACTGTGCTTAAATTCTAAAATTACGTGACTTTGAAAAAAATATACGTCTTGTTCGTGATGATGGATTACCTATTCCAAGAATGTTTCAAGTATCAACAAGTTGATTTTAATAGCATACCAGANTGATGGATTACCTATTCCAAGAATGTTTCAAGTATCAACAAGTTGATTTTAATAGCATACCAGAATGCACTGAAACCAATGGAAAGTAGGAAAAATATTCACAGTTCCAGTAGTATGCTTTGGGAAATGATTGTCAGTAATGTTACATGTATGAAAATTGAATATATTAGGCTGGAACATGCAAAATGGCTGGTATGGTCCTTTAATATGCACACTGTAATTTTAATTCAAGTCAGTATGTCTTCGCTCATTTACATTTTCCTTTGTCAAATCACTGAAGGCTAATTATAACATTTTTTGTAAAAAAAAAAAAAAAAAAAAAAAAACTAGTTTGAAACAAGGTAGACTGTTACTGGGGCTGTTTAACATTAACAGTAATGAGGTGTGTGATTTGTTATTAACGCCAACTGAGACTTCATACTGTATCTCTATACATGATTTTTTTTTTTTTTTTNTTTTTTTTTTTTTTTTTCTCTATACATGAATTTATGTATAATGTGCACATATCTGAATCCCGTGGTCGGTGTGGGTACCTCAGAACTGATCAGTAACTGAATTCATCTCAGCGCTGGTGTGGGAAATGTTTCATTTTCATTTATGGCTTGATTCAATAAAGTACTGAAATGACTGGTCTTTTTTCCATCACTGTCATCTTTTACAAGCCTGAGAATATAATGGACCATGAGAGTAATAATTGACTTTTTAAGTTTGGCAGCAAAGTATCAAATATTGATTGACTGGCATTTTGGTTTGTGCAACAACTTTTCATTGTCTGTTAGACAGCTTTTGGCTCTTGTATGTATTTATAAAACCTCTCTGCAGAGCATTACTTTAAACTTAGGTTATTGACCTCATTTATCCCGTGTCAGGTTGGACCTAGAAACGCAGGCCAGCAAAACATCTGTAAACGCTGCAACATGTGCATTACTGCTAAAAGAGCTGAGAAGACTAGATGGCATCATTTTAGCTGCTGACACGCTTTGTGAATGTAGTCTGTTATGAAAATGATGTCAATTACGGTATGAAGCGGCCTCTAAGCCATTTAGGTGATTTAGTTGTTTCATTTCTCACCCTTCAGCTTCCTGCTTCCTAATGTTACTGCATCTTCATTTTATCCTGGGGAAATGTAAAAATATATATACTATCATCAGACCTACTTGTTTTCCACTTAACCTGACATGTCCTGGAAATTGGGCTGTTTACTGAAGAGACATGTTGCACAGAAATGGGAAAATGAAACACTAGTGCCAAATGTTCAGTTTTTCCTCAGAGGTGTGGATACATAGCTGTTTGTATGACATTCTTGCATAAAAATGACGTGTGTCAGATGAATGCTTCATGTAAATTTGTAAGATTTTAATTCAGGCCCCAAATTATTGTTTAACTTCAATCAATGAGTACTTAATTCATAATCTGGAACTTCCACTTACAGAGTCTTTACAAAATATTTATACATTTGTACTCATCAACATCTGTAGTAACTGGCTTCATACTACACCAGATCTGAATGCTTGGAATTAGTTCGTAAAAAACATGGTGTTTTGATTCGCTGATGTGTTTAAACTGACAAGCTTTGTTTTTGACCTTGACTTATGTACTCAAATAATGCAAGGACAAGAAGGATCCCTGACAATTGCAAAATTAAACATTAACATTAATATGTTAAATCTGCATTTGCATAAATACACTGTTCCTTTATTTTTATTTGTTTATATAGAGTTCTATTTGATCTGTGACTGAAAAAAGTCATGATTGACCTAATGTAACATTCTTACATGTGTTCAATAAAATGCCACTGTGACAGTATGATTTTCCTTCATGTCTCCATCAATTTCTTTTAAGTGTCGATCAAAAGATATGTCATACCATATCTTTATAGTAAAAATAACTATCAAAACCACATTTAGGATTGTGAAATATTGACTTTTGAAATGAGACCTGACCTGCTGCAGTGTTTGCTGTGTTATGGTGACCTGGCACTCAAACACACCATCTCTATCAATTTGGCTGCATCTTTAATGTGTTTATCCTTTTTTTCCAACCTTTTGCCTGTTCTCATTGTGTCCAGTGAGACCAGCCAGATTCCCCAGTCAGAAGAAGAGAGTTGAGAGAGACGAGCAGAGAGGGAGAGAGAGAAATCAAGCAGTGCCAGTATTGTTCAGCGGAGATGAGGATGATTGATGTGTAAGAGGTAAGTACTGTATCACAGTAATATTTGGTTTACTTTAAGCCTCAATATTTAAAACCATTGCCTTAATGGATCTAATTTCCATAGTGATTTGATTTACTGCCGATTCTCAGCTGTGTTTAATAATCTGACTGCAAATAGTCAAACTGATCATGCATCATGCTGGTGGCATACTGAATATCATCTAAAGCTAAATGAACAAGTGGCAGCTGCTTTACAGCTCTTTTCTCTGTGGAGCAGACACGGGAAGTCTGGGATTTTTTTTTTTTTTTTTTTTTTTTAATTGAGAAAAGAAAAGACAGGGAAGCAGTTTTGGTATCATCGTTTCTCTGTCCACCTTTTCTCCCAGCCTCCCCTCCCTCCTACACATCAGTTGAGGTTTATTAGAGGAAAAGAGGGACGAGCACTGCTGACAAAAACTGTAGGAGTTTGGGAGGAGTCTTTTTTGGATGTGTGGAGCTGGGTGGGTGGAAGCTTAAGGCAGACAGGGCAAAGGGACTGGGAGAACAGTGGACCCTTCAAGTTGCCTGACAGGCTTCAATGGAAAGAACAAGAGAAGACAACAGAGAGAGAGAGAGAGAGAGCAAGAGAGAGAGTAGTGAAAAGAGTGAGGAGAGAGGGAGAGCACCATTGGTCTCTGTGCCCCCTCCCGGCAATTGAAGATCTCCTCTAAATCATGTTGCTTATCATTGCTGGTGTGCTGTGATGTTGCTCAGGCAGAGCCCAGCGCAGAGCAGGCAGCTCCGTGGACCCGTGCTCAGATCCAGGATCAGCCCAGCCTTCTCAGAGCTGGAGACCCTCTCAACCCCGCCATGTCTCTCTCCACCACCGCGTGCCCCCCTCAGTGACATGTACCCTGAAGAGAGCCGGGGGCCTGGAGGGGTTGCCACTGTGGACTTCCTGGAGGGGGCGTATGACTATGCTGCCCCCACCCCTGCCCCAGCGCCTCTTTACAGCCACTCCACCACTGGCTACTACTCTGCCCCTCTGGATGCCCACGGATCACCCTCAGATGGGAGCCTTCAATCGCTGGAGAGTGGGCCTACTAGTCCTCTTGTCTTTGTTCCTTCCAGCCCTCGGCTCAGCCCCTTCATGCACCCAGCCGGCCACCACTATCTGGAAACCACCTCAACACCCGTCTACAGGTGAGCAAACTAACTTTCTGTGGGGGAAAAGCATCAGGGTGGGTTAGAACAAAAGTCACATCAAGTTTTCTTTATGAACTCTGCATCAACTAGTGTGTCTCACTGACTTTCAGAATTGTATTCTTCAGATGTATTAAGTGAAGGTGGAATATTTTGGAGCATCAGTTGTGGATTTATTAATATGTCACTTGTAAGTTGTTTTATAATAGATGCCATTTCACTCTCACCCTCAATTAGGGCAGTAGTGTTTGTCCTGCAGTTTTTGTAAGGATGTAAGTACTATGTGCAATCAAAATGTCAGTAGCAGTATCTGATAGGTGTTCCCTTTTACTTTCTCAACCATGATTAGGTCAAAGAACATAATCATGAACATAAGTCCTTATTTTGTTTATGTAACATGTTTGTTCTGCTGCCTTCTGCTTCTCCGATTTAGTGAGAGTAGGAAAAATACTGGTACATTAAACTGTATATTTCACTCCCAAATTAAGGCACTTGGCAATTCTGTTTTGTCAAAATGCACTTATAACATATTACATTATTTTGTAATCTCAGCTTTATAACAAAACATTTCCATTATCTCAATAGAAAGGATCAAGCTTTGCCCTGGTTTCTAATTCCAGAGATTAAGGACTTTGTCAAGGACCTTGAGAAAGGAACACCAGCAGCACACATGTACAGATCATTTCCTGGCTCAGGTGGAAAATAGTACTCCGCTCCTGAATGTTAGAATTAATGGGCTCCGTATTAACTAACTGACTCTTTCTAGTAACTGAAATATACTTTAGAGTTCATGGCATCAGAATTTGTAATTAACTTCATACTGTTATATGATAGCATCTATTGAAATATGTGTATTAAAAATAAACACATGCCCGGTTGCAGGTCCAGCATGTCATCCAGTCAGCAGCCAGTATCCAGTGAAGATCAGTGTGGCACTACAGACGAGTCATACAGTGCAGCAGAGTCAGGGGTCGGATCTGGGGCCAGGGGCTTTGAGATGGCTAAGGAGACACGTTTCTGTGCTGTGTGCAGTGACTATGCCTCTGGGTACCACTATGGGGTGTGGTCCTGTGAGGGCTGCAAGGCCTTCTTCAAGAGAAGCATCCAGGGTAGGTAGTGGCCACGTCTGCTTCGTAGCACTCTGACCGGTGGTTGTAATTCTTAAAACTTTGAGTATGGTTGTGATTGTATGTTGTTTTATTGCAGTTTGGGCCACAGAAATTTCACATAAATAGGAGATCAGACTAAGAAGAAATTCTAGTTTGAATCTGCGTTCTACTGTACAGTATTTATGGAAAATGAAACATTTGAAAAATATATGAAAATGATTTGTCCATTAATGGAGACTCATTATCCTTTCATACCTGCAGGATATGTGGGTTGTGTATTAGTATGTCAGTAGCAGTTTAATGGAGTAAATGGTGCAGTTTGAGCTGCTTATAAGCCCCACAGAGAAATGAGCAGGCTAATGAGAGTTAATCACTGTCATTTTCTCCTCTTTTCCCTTTTCTTATGCAAATACATGAGAATATGTTTGTTCAGTATTGAAGCACATCCCATGTTTTCTATCCAACATGGAATGCAACCTGCCTTTGTGCAGGTTAGAGCTTAGTCATGTTAGTGATATGACTTAGAAGTGGGATGCTTTGGTATATTGTTGCAAAAGCTTGCAGCAAAAGAACAGCAATAAAGAATGCAATAGTCTCCATGGAAATGACAAAACGAAGCCAAATTTTAATTTACTCCATCTCAGATCCATTTAAAATGGGAATGGACTGTTCCTGGCTGCTAAATAACCTAAACCTGCTCACAACACTGATGTGGGGGCTTGAAGTAATAGATTTTTTTTTTTCTCCCATTTTAGGTCACAATGACTATATGTGCCCAGCGACCAATCAGTGCACTATTGACAGGAATCGCAGGAAGAGCTGCCAGGCGTGCCGTCTTAGGAAGTGTTACGAAGTCGGTATGATGAAAGGAGGTGGGGAAAAAAAAACACCAGCAGACACAATTTTTATCTGTTTAAAATTTGTTTGATTTTACCTTGTGTTCATTTTTCGTAACTAATGTTTCAGTTGCTGTGTATCCATCACGGATACACAGCAACTGTTTTTGAAGAGAGAAGTGTAACGTTACGATAATGAGTGCTGGTGGATGCAGATAAGCTTGAGACTAACTTTAACATGACCTCGAAGAGATTTCCTCTTAAGGAGTAGAACTGCTGATTAGTGCACACCCACATTTTTGTTTTCATATTTCTTGAATCACACAGGCATCCACTGTGTGTGTGTGTGTGTGTGTGTGTGCGTGTGCGCGTGCGTGCGTGCGTGCGTGTGTGTGCATGNGGGGTGTGTTGTTGTTGTTGTTGTGTCACTGAATCTGTAGTCCTGCCATGTTCCCTAGGTTTGCGCAAGGATCGTGGGAGTCGTATTTTGCAGCACGACAAATGGCGAAGTGGCACTGTTGACAGAGACAAGGCCTCTAAGGAGGTGGAGCGCAGAACAGCGCCCCCTCGGGATGGGAGGAAAAATAACAGCAGCAATGACGGTGGACAAAGATCATTGATGACTGGCATGCATCCTGACCAGGTATTATCAAGTTGATTGAAAAATATAAAAACCTGATACAATACCTGAGATAATAAAAAATAAGATTTTATGCAAAATTTCTAAAAATAAGTTTTGACCTCTCTAGGGAAATATGAAGTCTACATTATATGATTATATACAGTATAAAGTGTACAGTGCAAACAGTTCCAATCCTGAGTTAGATTGGCTGAATCATGTTTGAAGCCTTTATATAATTCCTGATAAATAACCAAATTATGACTATATAAAGTAAAATAAAATGTGTTCACTGCAACACAGTAGCCATCTTATTTGTGTCTGTTTTTCTGGTAGAAGAGCAGCTTTGATTTTGTGTGCAAAGTTGAGATTTTGGGCAGATGGTGGCACATGAGAAAGGCTCATGGAGCATCAGAAATGAAAAATGGGCTCATCCTCCCAGGAACATGAATGTGCTCCATGAATTTCAAGGCAATCTGCTCGTTAG
The DNA here is from genome assembly GCA_014773175.1 of Lucifuga dentata. Lineage (NCBI taxonomy): Eukaryota > Metazoa > Chordata > Actinopteri > Ophidiiformes > Bythitidae > Lucifuga > Lucifuga dentata. The sequence continues at coordinate 319,581 of VXCM01000071.1, read as the reverse complement.
ATTTTGGCATTTCTTCTGTAAAAGTAAAAATTCCTCTGGGGAATATGAATTGAAAAAGCAAAATTCACAAAAATCTGATTATTTGCTTTGAGTTATCTCATAATAGATCACATTGTTGGCCAAAAAGTAACATCCATACCAAATTTCATGGCAAATCTGGCCTCTAGATGTTTGTTGTAAATTTAACTCTTAATGATTTAGCTCTTTATTCCTTAAATGGACTTCCTGCGTGACTCTTTATTTGTGTCTCCAGGTGCTCCTGCAGCTTCAGAGTGCTGAGCCGCCAATATTGTGTTCCCGTCAGAAGATGAGCCGACCATACACTGAGAGCAGTCTGATGACTTTGCTCACCAGCATGGCCGATAAGGAGCTGGTCCACATGATCGCCTGGGCCAAGAAGGTTCCGGGTCGGCACAAACAGAGTTCTGCTTACACATATCTATTTAAAATCATCATCAATATAATCCATCATTAATTATAAATGGCCTAGTGCGTAATACTGAAATTGTGTATGTGTGGGAGGTTGTGGCTCTATTGTTTTCTGGCTGGCAGCTTAGGCAACACACACACACACACACACACACACACACACACACACACACACACATACACATGCAAAGCCATTACAGGGATGGTAATGACAGTCATCATCTTTGAGAGGATTGTTTGGTCAATCTGTGGCACCCTATAGAGCCTAAATGTGGTATAACACATCATCCCTTTGCACGTTTGTGTGCACGGACACACATACACACACGCTCTAAACGCGAAAAGCTTGATTTTGCGGTATCTCTACAATGTGCATCACTAAAAGCCCAAAGACACACAGTTTTAATTGTGATGAGTCCCAAATAGGCTCCAGAAAGGGACAATGAAAGTGAATTGTTTGTAATTACATATGAACTGAGGCAGCTGAGTGCCAGTGATAAGGCTTCTTATGACAGCGAGTGAAAGCAGATGGTTTAATTTGAGTTGCCTGTTCTTGCCAAAAACAACGCACGCATATTGTTATTTGTATGAGTGAAAGAAAAGATGTAGTGTTGATTTAGGTTGTTAATATTCAGCAGCATGACAGTGTGAATGAAAGTTAATGTAACACTTTGTATTTAATACCGGTGAACCACATCGGTCTCATAGCAACCAATAGCTCAGTACTCCAGATAATAATCAAAGTAAAAATAATCTGAAATCAGCTAAAATCTATGAGTACGTCAGACTTTACAATGCCAATGAAAAGCAATTTATAGAAATAATTATCTAAAGGTTAGTGTTTAATCTATATGATGGTGCTGCTGTTTATATCTATCAAAAAATGGTAACTATTACTGACTATAGTTTTTAAATATGCTATCTAGCATATGACTTAAGGGCACTTCAGCATGATGGAGGGAATGGTACTTCACTTAAAGACTCCATTTTGGGAAACATTCTACTTTTCCTCTAATGAATTTTGGAATGTTTTGATATTTTGAAATATTGTAATGTTTTTTTCCAATGATTTGTTAGACAGCTGTAGTTACTAGTTACTTTGCAGATTCCAGTTTTACAATTAACTTGAGATAAGCTCATAAATTATCATTAAGCTTTTCTCTCCTCTTCTCTTTTGTTTCTTTCCTTCCTTCCTTGTTTTTGTACTTATTTTTTCCTTTTATTTTCCTTCTTTGCTGCTTTCTGCTCTTTTTTCTCCTCTTTTTTCTTTGCTTTTCTTACCTCAATAGTTAAACAAAGCTGTACTGTCTTCATTATGAGTACTTTTATTTTTGATATATACTATAATGATATCTGGTGTGCTATAGGCCGCATTCCTCTCCACTTTGACTCAAACAACAATGCTCATTAATGTGTGCTCTGTGTGTGTGTGTGTGTGGGTGTGTTTCAGGCTTTTTGGAGCTGTCTCTTCATGACCAGGTGCAGCTGTTGGAGAGCTCTTGGTTGGAGGTGTTGATGATCGGTCTCATCTGGAGGTCCATCCACTGCCCCGGAAAACTCATCTTTGCACAAGATCTCATACTGGACAGGTAGTAAGAAATGCAGCCTAATTTCCACGTGACACAAACTTTTCCTTACTTTCTGTCCCTTTGTCCCTGCTTTCATCTCTCTCTCTCTCTCTCTCTCTCTCTCTCTCTCTCTCTCTCTGTCTTTCAGACCTTAAGAGGGACACATCAGCATTGTAGATTTTCCATTTCACACCTTGCCAGCCATTGTGCCACCCTAACACATCTCTCATGGGATGAAAGACTAATTATATGTTCCCCATGGAGAGAAGAGCAGCTTCTCTCTCCCCTGAAAAATACCCCGTCATCATTACAGTGCTGAGCTGCCGACCAGGACTGAGATTTAATCAAAGCCTCAATGCAAGGAATGATGGAAAAGGATGTACGATAGAAGGAGAGGCAGAGGGAGAGATGATAAGGGAGGAGGCAAAGGAAAAAGGGGNGAGAGAGAGAGTGAGAGTGGCCAGAGCAGAGAAGATGAGAAAATAGAGAGGTGGTTGGACAGGAGACATGAATGTTTTCTGCTTTGCAGGCACAGCCTGTTCCCTCCATTTCCACCTGTGTTCAATAAACAACGTGGTCAAACCACAGAAGGAGAGACAGAGAGGGATGAGGGAGACAGATAGATAGACAGGCAGACAGGTAGTTAGGCAGGCAGAGCAGCTTTTACCCTCTGGTGTGCCTGATGGCCCCATTTGATTCAAAGTGTATTACAGAGTATTATCTCTAAACCTCGTCCCAATGTGAGTGTCCTTAACAATTGGACATGATGACTAAAATGCTGTAGGTCAGGGTTGATAAATTCCATTGGCTCTGTGCTATCCAGGGCTATCACTCCATTGGATATTATCCATTTTTCCAGCCCTTTTCCGCTGTGCTGACAAATAGAGTGTTGCAGCAATTCGGTCCATTAGCCATTTATCTGGCCCTCCTTTGGGACAGTTCTTGGTTACAGATACAGTCAGATGCTTTTTTACTTTGAGGATTTGAAGTCAGTTTTTGTAATGCAACACATTGCTGTTTGATATGCAGTTTAATTAATTTTTCTGTTTTACTGAAATAATATAAATGAATCATGTGACCATTCCTTGTCTCCTCTCCAGAGATGAAGGTGAATGTGTCGAAGGCATGGCAGAGATCTTTGACTTGCTCCTGGCCACCATTTCCCGCTGTCGTATGCTCAAACTCAAGTCCGAGGAGTTTGTGTGCCTCAAAGCGATCATCCTGCTCAACTCTGGTGAGGCAAAGTGTGTGCGAGGGTTGTGTGTCATCTGGAACAACAAATTTTCATCTGAAACAATACAAAAAGCTCTCTCATGTTTTGTATTTAATCAATTTCCCCATTAATAGCTCTTTGTGACAGCTTCTGTGTGTTTTTCCAGGAGTAAATATTGAATAGTGTGAAACTACACCCACAGAGGTGGAGATCTGAATGCCACTCAGGCACATTAGCTAAACAGACTATTCTGGAAACTCTGTGCGTCAATATTCCTTCTAACTGTTCCCATGACAACATGAGAGGTAGCAGAGGGCCATGCTTGTCCCACAGATTGAGAAATTCTATATGAAAAACTGAAGGGATTGAAACACCTGTAAGACGATGAGATTCATGTTATTAATGTCAGCTAATTGTCTTCTTTTGCATGAGTATGCACATGATATGTATTTTCATCGCTGTAAAAAAATGCTTTAGTTAGTTTTTCTTCTTGTACTTTAGGTGCCTTCTCTTTCTGCACCGGAACAATGGAGCCACTTCATGACAGCTCAGCAGTGCAAAACATGCTGGACACCATCACTGATGCTCTCATTCATCATATCGGCCAATCAGGATGCTCGATTCAGCAGCAGTCGAGGCGGCAAACCCAGCTGCTTCTCCTGCTCACCCACATCAGACACATGAGGTGGGGAGAAGCTGTTTAAAAAGCATTGTGTCATATAAAAAAAGGGTCTCTGGCTTTTACAGAATCAGAGGTTTATCAATTGCAAAGAGCTCCTTTGAAAATGTGAATTTGCTGTTGTCAGGTGAATGTATTTTAATGTGGATCAGTGTGTAGCATAGTCCAAAAGCAGATGCAATCTTACAAAAAAAAAAAAAAACACAAACACAAACAAACTAAAAAAAAAACAAACAAACAACGCAACTAGCCAGCTGAGAGTTGTAGGTTAAAGCATAACTTCCTTGGCAGAGGTAATAAATGAAGAAAGCAACTGAAGGGAAATGCACAGAAAAATTTAAATGTGAATGAAATAAAAAAAAAAATACATTATCGTTCAAGTACAAGGGAGTTTTTATAAGTATAAAGACATAAAGGACAAGGGCGTAGAGCTGAATAGTCTTATAGGAAAGATTATTCCATAGTTCAGATGGGAAAAAAAAGCCTTTATCATCACCTTTGAAGAGGCTAAATTGCCCAATCCATAAACAAATTCTGTTGTTGCTTCCTGCAGTAACAAAGGCATGGAGCACCTCTACAGCATGAAGTGCAAGAACAAAGTGCCTCTGTACGATTTACTCCTGGAGATGCTGGACGCTCATCGCCTCCACCGTGCAGTCAGAGCAGCTCCACCCTGGCCCCAAGCTGACGCAGAGCCTCCCTCCACCACCACCAACAGCAACAATAACCACAACAACAACAGCAGTGGCTCCTCAATGGGCTTTAGTTCGGGGTCCCGGAGCAGTCACGAGAGCCCCAGCAGAGCCTCTGGTCCAGGGATCCTGCAGTACGGAGCATCTCGCTCTGACTGCACCAATATTCTATGAAATAGAGCAACAAGCCAGAATGTGAAGGTGGATAAACGACAGAAGGCATTCATAGATGAAGGTGTTGTGAGTAATCAGTGGGTGATCGAGTGACTGAATGACAAAGGTTGTATTTGAATTTATTTTGCGAAATGATTATTTATAGATTAAGTGATTTTGTTAGTTGTAGCTGTTTAGACACATATCGATCCAGCAGCAGCAGTTCTTTTGCATTACTGTCTAAGCTTGAATGCGATTATTCTTCTATGCTGCCTTTCATAATATTTGTGATTTCGAGCCAGTCTCTAATTGCTGTACAGTATGGCTTATTATTCCCAAAATGGCAGGTGTAAAGACATGCTGTGGCACTCTGTTAATTATAGTGGTTTAAATTGATGAGCAGCTAATTGCTCTTTTCATCCGTCTCGACCAAAGTGCACTTCCTCTTGAGTTAAGGGGCTATTGGGCATTATTTTAACTTTGGCATCTAAAACATTATTTGCAGACTAAACCTATGACGTAAACTGAATGTATACTTTGGTTTGTCTTAAAATTGCCAGCACTGTTAAAGACCAAACATCAGGTATTATATGTTATATGTGCACATACAGTATTTTCAAACTTTATAAATTAATGAGCGGCTGAGGACGTCCATCCTTGTAATTTTAAATAATTTAATTGCACAATCACATCCTAAAGCACTGATTACATAATAAAGGAAGTCAAACTTTAAAGCTGGGTAATTTGACCCTGTCCATAGCTCTCGCTCTCGCTCTCTCTCTCTCTCTCTCTCTCTCTCTCTCTCTCTCTCTCTCTCTCTCTGTGTGCATGGAGAGAAAGAGAGCATTTGAAGCATTGAACTCCACCTGGCTCCAAGCTCATCTAATCCATTGATTGTTGTCTTGAGTTCAACATTTTGGCCATGTGAAAGTCAATGTGAATTACTATTCATTCATCCACTAATCCACTTACTGCATGCACACACACACACACACGCACACATACATATGCATGCAAACACAATTCATCCAGTTATCTTGGTGGAGCCACAAAGTAAGACTAAACTCAATTTTGAAAGCAGTTTAAGCAATTACCAAGAACTATAAGAGAAACACCAGAAAGCTATTCAACCTGGGCTTTTGTATAATTTAACCTACAAAAATAGTAAAACAAAATGGTTGCTAGCAATTCAAAATACTGAGGCAAAAATGAAAACATGCAGGTAACCAAATAGACGAGCCCCTTATGGCTTCTCAACACAATAAATGGCTTAAAAAGGAAACCATATTATAAAGTCCACCACTAACCAGCATTAACTCAAATAATTTATCACAAAATCAAACTTTCAAAATGAGTCCAAATCGGAGATGGGAGCCCTAGCCAAACTGAAAAAAAAAAAGATGGGGAGGCTTTGGGCCAATCACAAAATAGAATGTTGTACCCCGAAGCTCTCCCCCAAACTCTACTAAAGCATAATAAAAGTCTAGAAAAGGTAGTACCAGTAACCTCCAAAAAAAAAAAAAAAAAAANAAAAAAAAAAAAAAAAAAAAAAAAAAAAAAAAAAAAAAAAAAAAAAAGTCATCTTGAGGTCATTTGGGGACACATTTATACCTTGTCATGATTATTGCTTACTCCATGTGGTAAGAGGACACTGTTGTAGATCATAGTGTGAGGGTTTATATAGAATATCAAGCCCAAGAAAACAAAGAAAAATGTATTTAAGGTTTTATTATATGCAAAGGGTATTTTTCATGAAGTTGCATTAGCAAACTGTACATACATAAATAACCATTTTTATATTTCATAATTTTTTTTTACAGATTCTGATGTCTCCATCAGCGGTAGAATAATTATCGGTCGTATTACAAAGCACACTATTTCATATCACACGTCTACTTCAACACTACCAGTGATTGTTTGGCTTTCTTAAAAGCAAAGGGACTTTCAAGTGCATGCTCAAACACAAAAATTTAAAAAATAACTGCCCGTATCAAAGGCATTTCAACATTATTTTACAAATCATTTCATTGTCTTAACAAGTGAGCTTGACTTTTTTCATATTTGCCCTTGTTGATGAAATATTGAAATTATAAATAGGAATACAAGTCTTGGCTTTTGGGGAAAGAAGTCAGCCATCTTGGCTGGACGGCTTCAAGTGCAGTACCTTCAACAGTGCTAATGTCAGTGCTATAGCTTCAGATTTTATCATCATATGAAGAGTTTCCAAAGTCTAGCAAGTAAAGTAAGATATCACTCAGAGTACTCCAATTTTGTTTTATGTCCGTGCCGTTATTTCCTCTGAGTCTGCAATATGTTCTTCAAATCATGGATATGACTTTGGGATGAAACTCTTTTCGGATCTTGAATGATAGCAACTCAAACTGCAATTCTAGTCTATAATTTACAGGTACAATAACCCACAGTCGCTGTGGTGTTTTAGCTTCATTGATACAATCTAATCTAAAACTAAATAAATAGCAGCAGCACTGAGTATCATGGGCAAAAAAAAAAAAAACACAGTCAACTTTGGCTCCCAACATACAGTATATAAATAGTGCTTTGTTTTCCATTGATTTCACCAGTTCCTTCAGAAACCTTCAACATGAATATAATAAGTAATTTATGAACAACATAAATTATTTGGATTGAGGGGATCACAGGTCCATTTATCCTGGAGATTGAGGTGATTTTAGGAGAGTGGGTGTGCTGTGTCCTCGTATCACCTCAAATCCACTTCATTTTCAAAAAAGAGTTTGTTGCTATAGGGCACCGGTGCAAACGAAACATTCATAGGAGTCAGTGGAGTCCTTGGCAAAGCAGTATGCAGCTGTGATTCTTCATATAGGTGGAGGTCCATTGGTGTAGCGCAGCATTGGATGGAAGGAGCGGGCAAAGTTGTTGGCATGGTGGCAGCTGTAGTCCTCCTCAGTCATAGGCACCAGACAAGCCAGACCAATGAAGAGCAGGAGGAGCAGCTGGAAGGGGAGTGCAGCCCTGAAGACTCGCAAGAGGAAGGACTGGCCCTTTGAGGGGGAGGCCGAGGAGGAAACGGAGTCAGCAAGGTCAGAACGGGAGGAAGCGCAGCCAACGGCGCCTGGTGATCTGCTTAGGCTGCAGGAAGATGAAGACACGAGAAAATAAGTCACTAGTATGTGAAACTAACTGCAGAAGTGAAAACCCCAAAACCCCAACCAAGACGTTTTAGTAAGACTCAACTGAAGAAAAAGCGAAATACAACAAAAAAAAAAACACACCCAGATTACACAGGTAGGGTTTCATTAAGAAAGTTAAACACAGCAGACACACTAGAATACTCACACACTATCACAGGTGCACATGTAAAGTTGCATATACACACAAACAGGCACAAACGCACGCATACATGTAAGAGAGAATTGACCAGGAGCATTCCTAAGTAGCAGCCTCTGTCACTGAGGAAAATGTTCTGGCTTTAGAGCAGAGTGTGTGAGAGTTCAATGCCACATCTCATTCCAAGCAGAAACAGGAGAAATGCCAAATGCCTCTCCAGAGATTTCCACTGCTGGAGCCAAGACATGAGAAGAGGAACAACATGTTCTGACTCCAACTCATCTTCGCTGAGGCTGAAGGAGGGTCAGACACCCCCTCCATCGCCTCAGTCTCTCCAGCCTGCCAATTTCATTTAGTCCTCCTACGCCGACAGTATGTAGTTTGACCAAGCCTGAGCAACATAACCTGTGTGTTTGTGCAAGTGCGTGTGTCTCCTTCAGGTGATTCATGTCTTAAGGCCAGAAACCTGTCATCTCCATGGCAACCCATCCTGCTTGCTGGATTTCAATTTCCACTGCCTATTAGAGAGTCTGTGGTGCTCATAAAAAGAGTTCAATCAAGGGGAACACCAATTCACATTAATTCTTCTACTCATGGCAAGGATAGTTTAAACTAAGAATTCACAGCTATTGTTGGCATTTAATAGAAATCTTAGAAAGTTGGAAGAGAAATGATGATGAGGCAGAGGAAGGAAAGGAAAGGTCTGGAAAGGAAACAGAGGAAAGACAGCAGGAGTTAATGCATCACATCCTACTTAAAAACTATACAAAGAAAGAAAAAGAAGAACTGCAAGAAGGTGGAGAGAGAGCACCAGGATTTCAGATAATGCCATCTAGTGGATGTGAAGAGTATTACAAAGTTACTCTGAGCAAGAAGAGCAAAAAAAGTATAGCCGGACAATATTTTCATGGTGCCAAAGAAGAGCAGCAGGGCAAAGAGAAGCAGTGAAAACAAACATTTAAAGGAGAAAGGGAGCAGCCTGATGAAGGCAATTCCCCACTCATTTAACAGCTGGTAACATGGCCTCTAGAATAAGGGAGGATCATGGAACACAGGGTTAATTAATAAAGGCTTTATAACTATTTATTTATAGGGGCTAAGAGAGGATCATTATGGGGATCATTATATATTTTTATGTTAATCCTGATTCTTTGTAATCAACAAAAATTGACTGATTTGTGATTGGTTGATTATTTTGGTTCCATCATCTTCCAGCAGTTCTAGAGTCCAGGAGAGAGGTACCTGTGGCGTGGGACGCTCTCAGGGTGTCCTGGGTGGGCCTGACTACTTTTGGCTCGGGGCTGTACCACGTAATGAGCAGGGAGGGGTAAAAGAAAGAAAAGAATGTTTCAGTCCAGGGCAAATAAAGACCAAGCATCAGATGAGAGAAAAATAACATAAAGAGAGCCATAACATCAACAGAGAGAGAATATTAACAACCAAAGAGCAGCAGCGTAATCAATGATGCTGATTAACTTTCAGAACCAAGAAATCTGGCTTTTCAAATTAAAAGACACAATGAAATACGTTTCATTGTTATTTACACCATCATAATAACGATTTCATTTATTTTCACACTCAAATTCTTGTTTATAAAATATCAATGATGGCTTCACAGAAGAATTTTTCAGAAAAGCCAGTTTTTCTTGTACACTTCTGACTAAATATGAGACATTTTTGGCTCAATAAATCAACATGGGTGGGCAGCAAAATCTTAGAAAAAGGGGGGGGGCAGCAGCATATTTGTTGGTGTGTGTTAGCAGGGCAGCTAAAAGCAACTCACAAAGGTAAAATAACTTATATTATAATAAACACATTTGGTGAAACGATGGAAGGAGAACATGCTATATCAGGACGCTGATGGTTAGGTTATTGTTCTGTTACGTAGTCTCTTATAGAACACTACAGAGGCTAGCCCCCCCCCAGTGGACACTATGAGGCAATACATTACCAATCGTTTGCAACTTTTAATGGCCGCCTCNCCCCCCCCAGTGGACACTATGAGGCAATACATTACCAATCGTTTGCAACTTTTAATGGCCGCCTCTGGTACAGGAGCGGTTGATCCAGAGATGTCTGACTTGTTAGCAGGAGGCAAAATTGAGGAGTCCTGAAAAATAAATAAAACGACACAATTGTCACTGTAAACGACAAGGTAACAAAGGTGAAGGTTTCTCTTTCAGTCAGTTTGCATGCAATCAACAATGTCTGACCTGCTGTGTGTCCATGGTCTCCAGTCTCCGTTCCAGTCCCTGCAGGTCACCGCTGACCTCTCTCAGGAGCAGCCTCAGCTTGTTCCAGATCACATGGACCTTCTCCTGGGCTTCCAGGCACTCGCTGCTCTGGGCCTGGACCTGATCTGCAGCCTGTGACTGCAGGAGGACGGCCTGAGGTTTCGTGTTGACCAGCAGCTGGGTTGACAGCTCCTGAAGGGATGACACCTTCTGCTGGGAGTCCAACAGTTCACGCTTGATTTGCTGCAGAATAATAAAGGAGATGAAGGTGTTGTGTGCGTTCACTCATTTTTGATATGAAAAAAAAACAGATGTTCACAAACTCTTTTACATCAGGATCTAGTAACTGCTTAAATGGACGATCACCCCAACTCTAACCCTTAAGTGCCAGAATCTCACTTTTGGGGATTACTTTATGGTCATTATTATGAAAGGTTGAAAAGACCAGTATTAGAGAGACATACTGTCAGTGTTCTATGGTGAGCTTGTAATGTTTCTCGATCCAGTTTGGGGGGGATGGGCACCACCTCGTTCCTTCTTCGGTCGATGTTCTCCAGCCACAGTAACAGACCGNGGGGGGATGGGCACCACCTCGTTCCTTCTTCGGTCGATGTTCTCCAGCCACAGTAACAGACCGTGGCTCATCTCGTGGAACTCCTAAAAGGAAAAATGATTTTGTTTGTTTGTTTGTTTGTTTGTTTTTGGAAAAGTAGTATGTATGGAGTCAAAGATCAATATAGGTTAAAGCTATGATCCATTTTTTTTTAAATTTAGAATTTTATCTTTAAGTGCGTCTGTGTTATCTAGTACCTGACACTGCATCAGCGCCTTCTGCAGCTCCTCCCTCCAGTCCTCAAGCGAGGCAGCGAGCCGGTCCCAGCGTGCGTTCATTTCTTTCAAGCCGTCCCTCAGCTCCCACGCCTCCTCAGAGTCTGGCTCTGATTGGAGGAAATCAGCTCTGCTCAGATTGATGGACAGCACCTCGGACTTGTGGGCTTCCATTCCTTTCTGCAGCTCCTGGCAACATTAGTGGGTGAAGAATATATTCAGAGTAGTAGCTATAAATGTGGGGCAGGAGATTATTTGTAAAATGCCTGACACACAAACCACATGCCAGACTCTATGGTGCTACTAGCAGCTATGAATAGACGAGGCGCTGATAGATGGATAGAATGCAGAAGGAGGTTGTGACAGGACAGATATACAGTAGAATAGAATGGACTTTACTTGTGTGTGTGTGTGTGTGCACGGACAAGCTTGTGAGCCCACTGCATGTGTGGTAGGACAGCAAAACTGGGCCACATTGTGTACTCTTTGCTCAGTTACATCATCTGTGTACAGCATAAAGGAGAACAGATGGGTACCCATGCAAAAAAACTAAATTATCATGGGAAAATGCATTAATGACAGCTTCCTAAATAATGCATTCAGCTACTATACTGAGATTCTTGAACTCCACCCACACACATATACAGACCTTCAGCTTCTTGATTCTCTGCTGGATGGTGTGTATGTCAGTGCTGACGTTGAGTCCTCGGAGCTGCCTGAGCTCGGCCTCACACTGACCCAGCCAGGCCCTCATGGTCTGCAGGTCTGAGATCAGCTGCTGCCACTGCTGCAGGTTCTGCTTGTGCCTGTGCTTCTCACTCAGAGACTGAGCCTGGATCAGCTCCCAGCGCTTGATCACACCTGGAAGGAGTGGATAAATCTCAAATTTCACACAGTTCATACAGTGTTCACACTAGAAGCAACTTATCTGCAGTGTGTGTGCAACGGACCTGCACTCTGAGTGTCTGTGCTGGTGGGGTTGGTAAGTCCCGTTGTGTCTTCATCCTCTTCTGTCAGCTCTCCCTCTGCTCTCTTTACTGCATCTATGCTGCCCCAACACTCACCCATCAGCCGCATCTTCAATGATAATAAGAGTTAAATTATTTATATAGCACTTTTAAAAAATGTGTTAATTAAAGGGTGATTAATACTGCATGTTATGAATACAATACAAAGGGGGAATGTCGATGAGTGAAGTGGACTCACATAGCCCATGTATGTGGAGTCAATGTCGGGGCTGGAGCGGTTCGCTGTGGCCTCTCTCTGCTGGAGCTGGTAGCGTCCTGCATCCAGAGCCTGGTCCAGCTGTCTGAGGTGAGCCTCCAGTTGGCCGGGCTCACCTGAACAGAGAGCAAAAGAGGGTCACGAAATTAGGAAGGACTGGACTGAAGGATTGAAGGACTGGATTGGTGATGTTGGTGCAGACAAGTGGTTCCAAATCCTGCTCGTGGGGATCATAATTATCCGATAAGTTCAATCAGGGCAGAGTAGAAAAAGATGGAACATATGCAGGATCTGTGGGTCCCCAGGAGCTGGACCACTACTGCTGCAGATTGAGGCTGACACAAGATGGGTGCTTTAGTCTGACATGCAAAATATAGCATGTCATGACAGAACACAACACAAAAGTCATGGCAAATATGGAGCAATGATATTAGCTATCAATTGATAGGGCTGGGTATCCACGTTTGGCAATTTCATTGTAGGACCAAAATGCTTTGTACTAGTATTATTTGGTACCACGCTTCAATGCAAAAGTGGCTAACCTCATCTAAGTCAAAATTAAGATTTGAAGAAGAAGAAGATACCCAGCACTACAGATTAATACAGGAAAAAAATAAACTAAATAAAATAAAATTAATACAAGAATTAAAAATATCATGAGTCTGATTAACATTCATTGAGTTGGACTATGGCATGCAATGGTCTCATTTTTGCATGCTGTTATGCAGGTGATCATTGCTGGATGATGGCACATGCAATTGTTTAACATGCTATGAGAATTCTGTTTAAACAAGATGTGTTTTAGTTGTAGTTAACGGCATGCTTTGCTTTGCTAACTCATGCATTCCTTATTAGCTGCTGTTCCTACCAGAAGACGATCTCAGTGTGTTCTCAGTCAGTTTTATATAGGCCTCTGGGCTCTCTGGGATAACTACGTCTGAGAAGAGAGATATACAGCACACTCCTTACACTCCTTACCAAGTGGACATGGTTCTGTAAAATCTGCTATAAAAATTCTAATGACAAATAATGTGGTCCAACAACCCTCACATGACAGCCATGTGACCTAATGAGTCACTTGGCCTGAGGTGTGAGCAACTCACAGAGAATAAACACCGGGTTACTGCCCATCAGGGAAAACTGAAGATCTTCAAGACTAAACTGCAAGTCCAGTTACCTTGAACTGCTACTGCTAGAAAGCATTCTTACGCAATTTGTCTCAAGAAAACATGTTCTAGTTTTATATACAATCAGCAACCATCTGTCATAAAATCCGTAACAGTTGACCAACCTGATAGCACTGTTGTAGCTGTCCTGAGATACTCATCCTCCTGCTCCTCCCCTCGGCTCCTCTCCCGTCCCCCAGCGCTTTCCAGGCCTCTGCTCAGGTCATAGTCATGATCCCACTCTAAGGGGATGGAATCCACACTGGCTGGGGTGTCCCGTCCCGAGCGGTCTGCTCGGGTGAGGGTAGCTGTACCTGAGGCTGGGCGGCTGGGTGGGCAAGGCAGAGAGGAGTCGCCCCACTGGAGCTCAGAGAGGTCACCGCCTTCCTCCATCTCCAGCTCTCTGTCGGAACCATCCAGGTAATCATCAGCCAGCTGAGGAGAGGACAGAAAAATGAACGAGGGAAGGGAAGAAAAGGAATAAGTTATAAGTCATGGTAGTACTGCACTGCTGCTAGCATGTGAGTATAACACACGTGCGCATTGGATCAGCTGTCTGCATGAAACTATGCTGCACATGTTTTCTCTGTGTCACGGACGGTGTCAACATCATGTTCACACCTCCTCAAACTGAGACTCAGTTAACAGTGAATACATGAACTGCCAACTCATGCTTTAAAGACTTTAAAAACTGGTTCCCTTCGATATGGACAAAAAGTATTCCTCCTCCCTCCTGCTGGTCCAGGAGCAGAAATTAACATGCATGTTAGCTGTTTTTTTAGTGATCGATGCTTAACCTTTACTCACAGGTAGGCGTGTTAGTTTCTTGTAGTATCTGTCCACTCGGCCGAAGACCTCCTGGCAGTATCTCTGCAGCTCCTCCAGCTCCTCTTCGATGATGGCTGCGTCCAGGGGTTCGCTCTTCTCAATCAGAGCATCGCCCTGCCTGAACACCAGCTCGATCTTGCCCGTGTTCAGACAGATCTCCTGCTGGAATGCCTGAGCAAACACACGCAGCAGAAGTCAGGACAGTATAGCTGTGAGATTCCCATCACAATTTAGCCGACGTCAAAGTGAGCCCTTACGTTTTCTTACTGAGCCTGACCAACAGCCGAAAAATGGTTCAATTTACAATGATATGAGACACAGAAAACAGTAAATCTTCACCTTTGAGAGGCTGTAATCTGCATATGTTTGGTATTTCTACATAAGTGACTTATACCTGGATAACTCAAATAATATTCTGCCGATCAACTAACTGATAAAATGACAAATAGTTTCAACATTCACATCTCTTTTTATCTCATCTCATTTCTTCAAATCACATCTCATCAAATCCAAACTATGTTGTTCCACCTGAATATCTCATTCTGTTTTTTATCATGTTGGCCTCACCAAACCACATCATGGCAGTGGTTGCTATGTCACAAAAAATCCCAATCTTGACTTGTGACTATTCACACATTGTGGCCATCACTCTCACCCTGAGCTGTTTGATCTTGGCCTGCACATCACACTCAGAGAAGTGCTCTATGTTGGTGAGCTGGAGGTCCATCTCAGTCAGCCACACCAGGATGCTGTCTCTGGCCGTCTCAAACTCCTCCCTCTGACTGATGAAGTGCTGCATGAAAAGAAAGAAAGAAACAAACCTGCTTTGTATTTACCTTCTTAAGCTTATTTATCAATCAATTTAAATGCTAATGAAGAAAGAGGTTATTATTTATTAATACCGCCTATGGCAAAACAGAATTATGAAAATGAGTATCTGAGAGTAAATGAAGTGGAAATATGTTGTTATATTACACCCAAAATGCTCTGATTTTACAGCAATTTCTTGCTAATCTCAAAATCATTAAGCCAGCACCCCAGGCAATGTCACCTTGAGTCTACGCAGGATTGCAGCCACCCTCTTCTGAAGGTTATCCCATCGTCTGTTCCCATCATGCACCATTTCTCTGAGGCGGCAAGAGGAGTCGGTGCGGTTCTCCCGGGCCAGACGACGGTACTGTTTGTTGATGAGTTCCAACTGTGTCAGACACTCCTGCACCTGACGCTGGAATGCCTGCAGCAAATACACACAAACAGGAATGAAAGTTGAATAGGGCACACAAAGTTTTATGTTTTTGCCTAGAATATTTTTTATCATGCATGCACAAGAAAAATCAATGTTACAGGTGAAATATGCAGACAAATTTTCTTTTCTGGTCAATCAGACACAAACAGGGCAGATAGCAGTGACCCGGGCCGTGCAGTCAGCAGGCAGGAATGTGCACGTGCATGATGATGGACTGCAGCAGCTGAACAGACCGGCACAGACGAGTTTCAGTAACATGACACCTTCTCTCTGTCCCCTTTTCCCCTCTACTTTTACATGACTTTACATGTCTGTGTTTAGTTTGATAAACATTTGTGTTACTCTGACAAGGATCAGGACAGATGCAAAATGTCACATATATCGAAAATTTATATTTAAAGGATATGCACTGTGCCTCAACCACACAATTTGCTACTATTTTAACTTTTCCCACATGCACAAACAGTACAATAAACACACCTCAAACTTCTTGAGCTCCTCCTTGGCGACAGTATAGAGAACTCCAGAGGAGTTGGGCAGAGCTGCTGTCCTCTCTGAAGTCTTCAGCCACTCTTCAAACCTGGAGTAATCATCCAAAAACTTCTGCCACAACCTCCACGTCTCCTCAATCCTGCACAGAAACAAGTTTAGGTATGAAGGAAGCAACTCCATGGATGAATACTCCATTCCCTCTTCATTTTTATATCTTCTCCATATTTCATGTGCCATAAAACTGTCTGAAGCTGATTGTGAGATTTGGCTAATACAAAACTAAACTAAATTCTGAGTGCATTTGATAACTCAAAGCATCTACACGGTAATGGGTGCTAGGCAGTATTTATCGTGGAGACACTGACTTGAGCCTCCTCTCCATAGACATGGC
This sequence comes from Lucifuga dentata, assembly GCA_014773175.1. Taxonomy (NCBI): domain Eukaryota; kingdom Metazoa; phylum Chordata; class Actinopteri; order Ophidiiformes; family Bythitidae; genus Lucifuga; species Lucifuga dentata. Next base: position 303,129 of record VXCM01000071.1, on the reverse strand, counting down.
ACAGATGTTCCTCCAGCGTCTGTCCAGCCCCCTGGTGGCCTGCTGGATGGAATCACACTCTGTCTCTGTGGAGCAGGCGTCGCAGTCATGGAGCAGGACCTCACACAGATTCAGCACGGATGCCACCCCTGTGCTGTGTTTCTCTATGTCCCTCTGCAGCGCCTGGAAGACATTTAGAATAATAAATCAAAATTGCATGTGTAGCATTTGTAAAATTAGGACCACAACCTCCCGCAAAAAGAAATTTATTATATAGACTAAATGTGTTCACGTGGAGCCCTGCAGACGACGGAGGTCTGTAGGATCTCAGAATCCCGTCCTGATTTAGATTTTCCTGGTCTTGGAAGCAGGAAGTATATGAATACTCAGGCTTGCTTTATGCAGCCAGAAATCTATCATGAGTCATGCTAAGCTTTCCTCATGTGCTTAAGCATCACTCCTTTCCCACCTACTGACTTTGACTCATAGTGTAACTTATGCTCCGTCACCCTCCACTGTTTACATTTTTCTTTGAAGTACTTACACAAAGTACACGTGTACAAGTTTATACCTGTAAACGTGTGCAGCCCAGGACTTTTTATGCATGTCCCCACTTGCCTGCTGCTGGTTGAGTTTCCTCTGAATCTCTTGGTCATCGCATGTGTCGTAGACGATGGGTCTGGATAGCTCTGTCTCGATGTGAGCGAGCCATGACCGCAGGCTGCTCATGTTTTTATCTAACTGCTGCACCGCCACCAGAGTCTCCCTCAACTTCTTTACCCTGGAAGAGAAGCAATGTCGGAGACAAAGTCAGAGTCTGTGCACATGCAACCATAAACACTTTATGCTAAGGGAGACTTGAAGGAAATTCTAATCTCAGCAAATGTAACATGAAATACACTGCTATTAATATTGATAACAGTAATTAATGATCAGAATTTTGGGGATTCCCATAAATATAAACCGAGCTTGGTTTAATTTTCTGCAGATTCTATTTATATAAATAGCACAAACAACACATACAGTGCAGAGAGATAGTGTTTAATTCACTGTAGATACAGAAGATATTGAATGAATTTGCCTTTGGATCTACTTTGGAATTAAAATAATGAAACAAAGGAAGGTACTAAATGCTGGACACAAAGACATTATAAAATGTTGAGCTGAACAAAACAAAGAAGTATTGTGTCAGATCTGAGAATACATACTTTAACTGGAGAGGCCATGGTTTTGTTTACATGTGCTACAGTGAGAAGTGATGAAGCCTTATTTGAACCCCAAACAACAAACTCTCACCCCCAGAATCCACAAAATGTGAGCCATGTTTAATTTAGCCCAGGCCAAAGTCATTCAACAGCTTTTTAAGTCGGCTAAGAATTAATCGCCTCGCCCTGCAAAGCAATTCTACTCTCACTGTCTCATCAGAGAGACATGGAAAGAATGAAGACAGTGACAATTCTTCTTTGCATAACCTTACTAAAGTCAAAATAAACTAACAGCACAGACATTTAGCAATACTTCTATACTTTAGCCACAAAGTGCTATTATAGAATGACCATATACAGATGACTGCACTCAAATCAGCGGATGCATCTGTATTGTGCTCTGGACTATGGATTTGACATCAGCATAACTTGTCTCAAAATTCATAATCTGCTATTCTATATCTCAAATTCAGCATAACGGAGGAAAGCTTGTTTCCACAATTATAATGATAACAATGTACTCAAGTAATGTGTACTGCATGCACCAGACCCCGCTCAAATGTTGACATTCATTTTTTTACTGTTCTTTATTTATTTATTTTTACTTTAACCTGCTTAATCTAGAAATCTGTCAGTTATGATATAGGGAAATGCTGCTATATTCACTTGTGAATTTATTTCACTTGTGAATTTTATTTATTATTTTGTCCTATGTGGCAATCTCACATGTGGGAAACTCTAATAAGTTAAACAAATACTTAAAAATGGCAACATTATTTTTTCAAAGATAAACTAGGTCTTTGATCCTGCAGGATAGACCATTTCAGAAAATATTAGACATGTCCTCATTCAACACTATTTAACTGATTCTACATGCACATACTGATTAAAAACACCACACGACAAGTGAGCTTAAGTGCATGAAGAAATGAACTGATTTAGATTGTAGTTTTTTGTTCTTATGATTAGGTATCCTAATAAATGATGTGCAAACTAGCTCCATAAATTCTCAAAGATTGTCCTGCCTGTTGACATCGCAGTCGCAGTCCGGCAGATCCTCGCTCGGACATCCTGCCATATTATCTCTGCCGAAATCCAAAACCATGGGGGTGAGGAATTCCCAAAGTCAATGTTAACGTCAGGAAGCATTAGCCGTGAGGATCCAAACACCCTTGTCTTTCCTCTGAGTGCTCCGAATGAGACTTTCTCTAAATGTCTCTGGAGAAGGGGAGGGCAAGCCAGTGGGTGTGGAGTGGCACAAGTGTGATTTGTGAACTGTTGCTCTGGAAGGCTAAAAAGAGAACAGGCCTGTGTGTGTGTGTGTGTGTGTGTGTGTGTGTGTGTGCATTTGAGAGTGACAAGTGCTGCTGTTTCTAAAAGGAGACTTACAGTCAGAGGCATGTGCCACAGAGCTGGACTGTGTCAGAATATCCTACATCAAGGATGCATGTAAAATGCAGCATAAACTGGAGGCTCCATGCATATGAATAAAATTAAATGGATAATTCACAACAGGAATGAATCCCAGTTCCCAATCAATCATGTTTGCAGGAGAATAATATATCCTTGGGTACTTGGTTAAACAAATAATCCATGGATTGCATGATAGGTTCCTTCAGAAAATGAGAATATTAGGTGCTGAAGGGTCTTTCCTTGTTGTGTTTTTTTTTTTTTTTTTTTNTTTTTTTTTAATAAAGGACAGCAATAAGAGGCCAAGACTCTGCAGCTGTCTGATGAGGTCAAACACTGGCCTCCCATTCTTCCCTCCTCCACACCAGACACAGGGGTGAACAGCCGGAAAAAAGCATAGAGGATGGGGGNTCTTCCCTCCTCCACACCAGACACAGGGGTGAACAGCCGGAAAAAAGCATAGAGGATGGGGGATGGGGAGGGGTGCATAGTTGGAGCTTAAAATAGGATTAACACACTTTTAATTAACCAAATTGAGAAATATTTGCTCCTTTAGTATCTAAAGAGTCAAAATAAAAATATTTATCTTTTCTATCTTAAATCAAAATCAAATTGAGAATGATGAGAACAGTTCTGTGGTGCATTTGAATTGACTCTGTAAGAGGAACTCTGGCTCCAGCCCTGGTAACAGGAAGGAAACAATTTCAAGAAGCTAGAAAGGGACAAAAGAGGAGAGACGAAGAGGGATGAGGAATCTGACCTTTTTTCTGCTTGGTTTGCACGGGAAACCCCCCACACTAGCGATGGGCTCAGGAAATGCCTCAGGAGCATTGTGGGAAAATGAGTTCCTCATCACATGATTTGGAATATCATGATGGAAACTATGGGAACAAACCCAGACATGCCTTTGCTAATTTAAATCCTTCTCCACCAGGGGGAGCGATGCACCGTGGGACATGTCAGGTGAAGAGAGTTCAATACTTGCACTTAATACCCAGACGCTGAAATATGAAGATGTCTCATAGTGTACAATGGCTTCTAAAGGATTCTTTCCACTTTTCCTGGATACAGTCATGCTCTGTTATCAAATAGCACACTCACAGGCAGAGAGGAGGTCTTATACCCACCTGGCGGCAATGAGGTCCAGCAGGTGTTGCCAGCGCTCGCTGACCTTGCTTAATTTGTGCTGGATCTCAGCAGCTTTGCTGTCTTGACTGGCCCTGGCCAGGCGCTCGCCCATAACCTGCAGCTGCTGCTTGTTCTCTTGGGCCACACTGATCTCCTCCTGGTAGTCCTGATGAAGAGACATCAAGCAGATTATGATAAGGAGGTGTCGGCATGTTGTTTATGATGCCTTTGTGTGCATGAAATTGTGTATTAGGTAGCTTATACTGCGGGAAACAGGAAATGACTCTTGAGAGTAGAGTCATTTCCTGTTTCCCGCAGTATAAATGTCATGTCAAGAAACTTTTTTTCGGGATAATACCATATCATAATATCAATTGTGAGCTTCTACATAAGTATTTGAAGGTTGTGTGCTGACATCACCTTGCGGAGCTTTTCGATCATCTCTTCAATGCTGATGTCTCCATTCTGAGAGACTTTGCTCTCCATCTGTGTGAGCCACTCACACAGCTCTTTGTTCTTCTCATTGAACACGGCCCACTCATTCAGCTTCTCACTCACCTGCTGCCTGCGCAGGGAAAGCTGGGGGGATGCAGGTGTATAAAGAGGAGGATTGAGGAGAGCAAGAGAAAGAGAGAAGAGTGACAGATGATATAAGAGAGATAATAGCTGTATATCTTCACCATAGATCAGCCATCATTGTTTAACATTAATATGGTTTCTGTTTATTTTAACACTGCTCTTAAATATCTACCTGGTGGCAGACTTCCTCCCACTGGCACTGCAGCAGCTGGAGGCGTTCCTGTAGGATCGTGATGTCATCTGCACTGACCACACCCACCAAGGAATCCCTCAGCAGGAACAGGGAAGTGAGGTCATCGGTCCATCCCTCCACACTGCCCTCTAACTCCTGCATGCACGTGACAGCAAAAATGATGGACATAAAAAAGTGATCCTTAGCATGTATATATGAATACACTTAAAGTAGCCAAGGCAAATGCATTTTTCTATTTAACAGTTTAAAATTTCCACGGTGAAAGAGAGTGGGGAAACACAAATCGCAGCTGCTACAACCCAGGAAACTGTTATTCACCATCAATATTATACAAAACCACACATAAGATGTAAAATTCAATAAAAAAAATAAAAAACATGCACCCAAGGTTAAAAGCAGGATGAGGTAACAGATGTCTAACCTTGCATCTCCTTTTCTGTCCCCACACACACACACACACACACAAACACCACACATCCCAAGGCAAACAGGGATGCTCTCCTTTTTCTCACGTGCACACACACTCTTTCTCTCTCTCACACTCTCTCTCTCCCAACCCCCTCTCTCTCCTCAGCTGATTCCATTTGCAGCTATACTCATAGCCTCCCCCCCC